>JXXA01009039.1:0-14123 GCA_000956255.1 Anopheles punctulatus | reverse complement strand
AAGGTAAAACGGCAGGCATGACTTCGGTCGTTACGCCAAAATAGAAGAAGAATTTTGCCAAATTGAATGTTAAATTGAATGGTACAATTTTCAACATGAGTTAAGATGAAATTTTTTTCCTTATGAATTTAGTAAATTATTGATGAATGCTTGGAAATCAGTCCAGTTAAAATAATTAGTGTGAGACCTTTTCATTATTAGAATTTTGATTTATTTTGTACACAACTTATTATGAACTTATTATCGTATTATTAAATTGGAAGCAAAACACCGGTTATGTCAAACACGATTTGACATAAATTTGTCAACGTGCTGCTCGTGTAGCAAAGCCATAGGTTCAATAGCGATTTTTCTTCGGTGAGTCATGACGTGTTTTCTGTTGCTCTGGTGAATCTCTGGTTCTTGATCGATTTTCCTTTAATTGAAGTAGAAAGAAAAAGGAAATTCGATACGTCCTTACGCGAAGAGTGAACCCTTGTTAACGACCAGTTGGAGGCAGCACGAGTTAACACCATAAACGGGGGTAAATTTTGCAGCCAGCTCGACGGGCTTCACAGCGGAAAAGGTCCGCCATCTTGTCGACGAGCACAGAAAAGAATAAAGCGAATCATTGCGGTCCTTTGCTAGGGACCGACTATCTTCAAGCAAAATGGCGAAAATTTCCCACCAGGCCTTCCATACTCTAGCCGTCTAATTGATAATCTTGGTATTCGTGCATAAATAATTGCCAAAGACTTTTATGTAAAGAGAAAAGATTGACTGAAAAATATATTATTGTCGCTGTTAAGTGGTTTCCCTTTGTCTCCCGTAACATCCAAGGTCGCCCACATAACGAAGGTGGCATTGGATTACGTGTCAAGACTAGAAAATTTCTAAGTGCGTTCGGGATGCACGAGGAGTAATTTAACATCGGAATCAATAGTTTTGCTGGCTCACGTGCGTGTGTGGCGCCGGATTACGTTGTTAACCTATTAATGAAGTGAGTTGAACTAAATTGCCTACAAAAGTTATGACCGAGTTGCGATTTAGTTGCAAAAGTGAAAGTTAAGGACGATTTCAGCAATCGCTATAACGTTTCTGTTAAAAAATGTTCGAAGATGAAGGTGATAAAAAAAACTACGCATTAGCTACCCGTGTGGTCGACCAGCAAAGGTTGTCGTTAATTGGTAGCGCAAGCAACGCCCTTTAAATCGACATTCAAGCGGTTATGTCGTAACGATAGCGAGATCGCTTATATCGACTCCCCTTCAGAAACGGCCTGCTGCTAGTTGGCACGACGTTCGCTAGTTGGCGCTGCTGTTCATATTCTAGGGGTAGCCAGTTCTACCGACTACCCTGACCGCCGAACTCTTTCGACATCCACGGATTGTGTACCCCATAATTGTTGGGAAACACCGGCATTAAAATTAATATTCATAAAAAATTATGAGTGTGGAAAATCGATCGAACCAGACATCTAAAGTGATAATGTTATAGTTCTTGCGATCTGAAGTGTGGAGCTAAAACATACTTTTATGTTTTTTTTTTACAGGAAATACATGCAAGTGACGTAGGACATTCATCTTGTGGTATCGTTTAAGATGCGTAGTGGCATTAGGGCCACACTGTACGTTGGAGCTAAGGAAAACAAATGCACGCAGCAGATATATGAGTAAGAAAAAGAAAACAAGCAATTATTAGTTAAGTAAAACTATCAACTCTCGGACCTGGGGAGTCCAGCATCGTGCAATAAATTGAGCAGTGAGCTACTTTTATTGAATTTAATTCATCGACGGCTTCAGAATGGTGAGTTATTTTGTGGTGAGAAAAGTGTCCGGTGTGGCAGTATAGCTAATATTGCCAGTTTTCCTGTTCTTCACAGCCGCGCATCGACCCGATGAAACTTTTGGTGTGCTTGAGTGTGCTGCTGGCACCGAATGGTGGTATACGTAACGCAGGTGAAGTGAGGCGACTCGCAAAGTAAGTGTTATCAGATCAAACAATAGAAAATAGCAAATGGTAGTTAGAAAATTGTGTCGCTAACATACATTTATCCTCCGTTTGCTACAGTTTGATGGCCAAGTTTTCAAAAAAGCTGGTTTCAAAGTGCATATATATACAAATATTAAAGTGCACAGAAACGGAACTGCTTGGCCAGTTTATGCAAACCGGCGGATGGTCGCTGGTGCACATGTGGCTGGTTGATGGAATCGCGTCAAAAAATTGGCCCCTCATTCAGGAGTTGCTGGAGCTGCTACTCTGCTGTCCGGTGGACGTGGAACGGTTGAAAATAAACAGCACTCCCCGATTGGTGAAATCCCTCTCGACGGATAGTGCACACGAAAGTAAGTGAACGTTAACTATTTTCCTTTTTTCACTAATTTGATCAATCATGGAACTATAAGTGGCGCATTACTTGCAAGCATCAAACAGATCTAGCAATCCTTGAATATAACCCAACACAAGAACAGACCACTTGGAAAACAAACAAAATAAACTAATCAATTGTTTTCATTCTGCTCTTGTGTGTGGTTTTGTTTGTACAGGTGTACGAGTTCTTGCCACGAAGCTGGTCGAGCAGTGGTTGTACATTGTGAAGGCACCGAAACAGATGTCCCCGATGGTTCCCATAAATCAAGCCGAACTGTCAGCTGATGGAAAGCAATTAAACATCGAAGGAAGCGACAATATCGGTACTGGCGGGTTGTTAGGAAAGCAAACAACAGGAGAATTAACCAATGGCATGAGGCACGATCAACACAATGGCTACGGCGCACACCTCGGTAGCGGAGAAGTGATTGAGGCGGAACAGACTGACTCCACTGTGGCAACAATTGCAGATGGGGGCAGCAGAAAGACATTCCAAAGGACTAGCGAACAGGAGCAACATTTGCAGCACCAGACGGTTCCGTATAAGAAAACTTCTTTGGTGTTGAAATTTACGACACAAAATGGAAAGCAGGTTGTTGCGAAAGTAGTGAAGCCAAGCAAAAAGAGCCTTCGTGATCCGCTGGTGGACCACGCGAATGCAGCTGACCAAGAAGAAGAGAACGAAGTAGACGATGAAGATGAAGATGACGAGGAAGACGACGACGATCAGGAAGAGGTGGTGGTAAACATTGAATCGGGGAAATCATCCGAAACGACGATGGTGAACGGGATCGACGCAGAGCAGCATAAGGAGGAGGTGGATACGGGAAAATCGGAGCGGGAAAACGGTGTAGATGTTGGTGCTAAGGAAAGGCACAGTTCGTCGTCGAAGGACCAACGCCATCATCATTCGCATCGCGATCGAGAAAACCGTGAGAAGGATCGTAAGACGAGTGGAAGTGGAAGCAGCGGTAGATCCTCCTCCAAGTCGACATCGAGTGGGAGCAGTAAACACAAATCGTCGAGTAGTAGTAGCAAGAGCAGCAGCTCCAGCTCCAGTCGCAGTAAGGATAAAGAACGGCACGGTAGCAGCAGCAGCAGTAGCAGCAGTAAACACAAAAGCTCATCGTCCTCTTCGTCATCTAAGTCAAGTAGTAGCAGCAGCAGCTCCAAGAGCGGTAGTAGTAGTAGTAGTAGCGATAAGCATCGTGATCACAAAGATAAATCACACCACTCCAGCAGTAGCAGCAACAACACCAGCCGTGAAGGTGGCAAGGAGAAGGATTCGAAGCATCACTCCTCTTCTTCGTCGCCATCGGCGAAAACTGTTCGCAAAAACTCGCATGATGACGAACGTTCGAACGATAGTGGTTCGGAAACGAGCAGCATTACCGCCAGCGCCGATGGGCATTCTAAATCGATCAAACCAGGAACAGCGGCCTCTTCAACCACCATTCCCAGCAAGAAGGCTTCGATTTCGATCGAGGTGCGCAACCCCGAGAACCGGGCAAAGACGGTCAAGACGTACAACTCGCAGTTCCGTTCGCATGGGCTCATCGAGGAGGCACCGCCACCACCCTCCCGGAAGGGATTGAAGAAACCATCATCGTCCTCCTCCACCTCCAGTGCTAGTCCCTCAACGGCCATCGGTTCGACGGCCATGGGTACGGTGAAACGCAGCTCACCGATGCCCCCCGCTGGATCGCCGGTGGAGAAGAAAGCAAAAGAAGACCCGAGCGAAAGGCCAGGCTCGATCAAGCTCATTCCAGCGAAACGTCAGCGTAAGTGTAGTTCCTGGGTTTTCCCCATGGTTAATTGGGTGCCTTTTTTCTGTTTTCTTCCCATTTTCAGCAGCTCATCTCCATACGCTGGTGTGGTGGTATGTGGCGAACCTTTGGGTGATGGAGAGCAGAAAGGAGAGAGAGATGAGAGAGAGACAGAACGAAAGATTGGTAGGTGTGGTGGCTACGGAACCTGTAGAAATGTTTCATCCCTAAGGCCTGCACTCCCTCCGGGAAAGGATGGGACATCCCTTTCACGACCACTGCGCTCCACCAACCTAAACAGATATCTTTTTGCGTAACGCTTTTTGTGAGTGAGTTGAACACATCGCTTAAGGATACAGCGTATTCAATCGAAACGAGATTAATAATAACACAACGAACGGGTCATCCGTTATGCACAATGGTGAACCCAAACGCGTGAGCGTGAGGTTAGGGGAGGTTTGGTTTTCCTTTCAAGCATCATCGCCAAGCATCATCGGACGCACAGGGGCGAGAAGAGCAGTACCAATTACAACGGATTCTACAGAATTTTTCTTGCGCGCCCTCAATCGGATTTTACTTGCTGGTTTTCTTTTTGCCATTGCGCATTGTATACTCATTTAATTCTACAAACCTCCCTTGAATGTGAATGTGTGTATGTATGTGTGTATGTGTGTACCTCTCTCTATGTCGGACTATGTATTTCGTCTTCATAAGAAAATGTGATCGCATTGTACATACGCCTCTTGCTCTCTGTAGCCTTCCAAGAGTGGGTTACCCGGCATACTGACTCTGTAAAATGAAAGAGTCATTAAATTGGGTGACCCTCTTGTTTGGAGCGGCAAGAGAGAGGGAAGCATTGCGGGGAGGAACACCTGCGTTGACAGAGGAAAAAGAAAATCCTAGCCGAACAAACGGAAGAACAAATCTCATGCGCATGCGCGCACACTCGCAGCAAGGTGTGAGCTTTGCTTTATCGACTTAAGTCGCCAAGGGAGACGGATGGGTTCACATACCACCAACACGTACGTAGCGCAGTCGCTTTCGTTTGCTCTTTTGTGGTTGTGTTTCATGTTCAATCCATTGCATTGTGTTTTCTGTTCCCAGAGAAAAACCGATATGCCTTGGATTGAGCAACATTTGATGAGCACATTAAATGTCGGGTCGATTTTGCCGTGTGTTCCGTTCGCTTCCCCGCGGTCTTATCGCGGACGGACCAAAAGGAAAGTCGTACGCGACGTTTAAGAGTGTTACTTAAACACAAGAAAGCGAAGGATAATGACTAAAATGTTTCCCGACTCCGGATTTGCGGCTATACTGTATGAATTGTACCTCGAACTGATTGAATACCTCGCACAATTCCCGTACAAACCATAGAACTACTTTTAAAATCCATCGCCGCAGTGGTAGTGGTGTCTGTCCTGCTCACGCATTAGAACCTGTGCCACAATCCTATTTCGATCTTTCTTTTTTTTTGCTACCTTTCCCTAGCAGTAGCAAGTCTAAATGAAATGGAAATTATTATATGCAAGGCAATAATTCATTTCTGGTGTGTGTATGTGTGGTGCGTGTGGGTGTGAAATGAGAATTCCAAGTATTTCATATATTGTTTTTGTTTAAATTTTCTTGGATTTATCATTACTTGGCTTTAGATAAGCAAAGTGTAGAGCTTTCTCATTAGCTTTACATTTGACCTATGACGTTTGCCCAAATTAGTTCTACACGCACCTTTCATGTAACTGAGGTTAATTTTTGCGTGAAATACGCCAAAAATAGTAATAACGGTGTTCTATCCAACCCCAAAAAAAAGGATAAATGTTATGCAGTAGTACTGACAAAGTAATGCCTAGAACATTAGTCAGGATTCGAACCCTCCTGTGAGTGTCAGCGTGCATCAGGCCACTGTAAATACGGTAATAGTAACCCTTTTTGTTGTCTAAGTGCTGTTTTACATAAAGCTTTATAGTTTAGTCGTTGTAAACAGCGTTATTACGTTCATACGTACTTCTATCGTTTACTAAATGACGTGCCTTCTCGGAATACTCAAATATATGTATTGAACGCCTCTGTTTAGCAGACCTCAGCTACTTGCAGAAGCACAAGTCGTATGAAATACATCTATACGAAATTCGAGTGTTCGCTTTTCATCATGAATGATGTATGATTTATTTTATATTCAGAAACTGAGTCAGAAAGCTAAATCAGAAATTCGGTGTTTCCCTTTTAGAAAATAATGAGTCAGCGAAAGGATTTATACCGATATTCATGCCAGGGTAGCTTAAATCAACGACACAAGCTCATTAAAGCGTTGATTTTGAATTATTTCTATCGTAAATTTCCATCCGCTATCAATTCGCCCCGATCATTTGAAGCTTCCCCTCCCCGACTTGTGTGTTGTGTGTGTGTGTTTAACGGTGAATAATGTTTTAAAATAGAATGTTGCACCGACTCGGGCTGCGTGCGATTGAAATATTTATTAATATCCGATTGTTTGTCACGAGCGATCGTAGTCCCGAAGATTGGAAGCCTCTATTGATTTTGCTATTGAGTGTCGCTTTATATTTGGCTTACAATAGTGGCGGCGAAATCCATTCCTTTTTGAAGGTGGCGGGTTTGGCTCGGTCGGTGCTGAATCATGCCTAGAGCGCATGCTTCGAAACGTTCAGCGCAAAATTTGTAATGGCATTTTTGACCATCACGTTTTAGCACGTTATGGCGTTTCTCTACACGTTTTAGCTAAAGACGCAAAATTTCTTTGCATCGGGGTCAAATGGCAGAACATAGTAATATCTTATCGCATCCATACGTTCCTCCCAGCTCAGTTCAAATGGATTACAAATTGTTGTTCTCGGATGTTGAATCCATCACAGTACAAAGGAAATAAGAACCATGCAATCCGACTCTGATGTGATATTTAATTTGCAACTGAATTAAATGCACCCGAGCAAACCGTACACACAGGAATTATGACAACATTTCTGCATAACTTACCGAGTAATCTTTGTACGAGGAGAATGATTTCATGCTTGCTTCCAAAGGATTTACTTAGCAATCTACGCCCTGTAAAGCTCAGCCTCGTTCCTGCTGCGCCGTTGTTCTCGCCCAAGGAATGATTATGTGACTGAGCGTAGTTGGAACTATAAACTAATACGTTTTAATATTCTTTTTCAATTCAGTTGCCGGTGTACGTGCATCTTAGTTTTTCCTTGTCTTTGATTCGCTAGAAGACTATTGCAAGCATCGAGGATCTGGACCTAACGGCTGTCAGCTTGGCCTAGAACTTTCTAGAAAGAATCCCATCCAACTGATCAATTATCTCTACCCTATTAAGTTACTGATCAATACACACTACCCGTGTAACAATATAGTGATATCTGGACAAGTTATGTTCGGGTAAAGTGCTCGTGAAATTGTTGTTTATATTTCATGGAACACTTATCGGAAAACGGAGTTTTAAACATCAAAACAAGCAGATGGAATGTTGCATTGATTGACTGTTTTGACTAGAACTGTTTGCTGCAATATACTGTTCCATAAGTCTCCATGTAGTTGCATTTCTATAATATCCATATTTCATTGTAAATTAGCTTGGGAGTGTGTTACACAACGACAGGCTTACTATATAATGTGAGCTCGTAACGCAGAATCACAGACTAGCTCCCACGTGCTACAATTTCCCGAAACTAAAGCACCATGCGAAACAAACTCCAGGTCCGTGTGAGTCATCGGTGTTACTATTACTAGTCGTCGATGGAGATGTTACTATTGCAGAAAACATCTTTAAAACGATGTCCCATAGAACTGTGCCACTGCACGGCAATCGTCTACTCCACATCCGGTTTTAGAATATACTGCACCTAGTTCGTATTATTTTGCAATTGGTCACTAAATTGGGATTGTTGATGCTCGCGCGGCACGTGCTACCACAATCATTACGATTACCATCAAGCCAGACCAATGACACGACACGGAAGGTGATGGCACGTGCCCGGCGGGCATGGGCTTGCAGAAGTTGTTTTTCTCTCTGCCTACACCACTTCCCCACATTCCCCGTTTGGAATTGCATAAGCACGACAAAGCAGCGAACTTAGAAGGCGGGGGGAGGATCACATTGGACAAATGGACAAGTTCTTATACTATGTGTGTATTAATGTGCGAAATTTAAGTTGGGATGTTTGTAAAAAGAGGCGAAACGTTGAAATGGTGTGATGTGCATATGTGAGTGTGTACCTTCAGAAATCTAATTCCATCAGCTCTCTCTCTCTCCCGCTAGCGATCTCTCTCTCTCTCTGTACTCTGTCGCCTGCTAGCAATACCACCCATCGGACAGCGAACAATCGCCCAATGTATTTCGGTGTATCATATCTTGATGCATATATTTCAAGCAATAAAGTGCTGAATTGCAGTAAGATAGTTCATTTTCTCCTACTGATCTTTATGCACGTGTTTTTTCTTCTTTCCCATTTCTAGATGCGTTGGTCGAATCGGACATGTTCATGGACGCTCTGTCTGCCACGCTGCGCAAGGATGTCAAGAAGCGTAAACGCCGTACGAGCGGTTCGGAAAGCACCACAACCACAACCAGCAGCGCAAGCGCTCCCGCGGTTGGTAGTAAAGCTGGCAGTGAAAGCAGTTCCGCTAGTAAGCCGGATGGAAATAGCGCCACTGCCACAAAGCCTGGAAGTCCAAGAAGCGAAGAATCGGCGTCGGATGCTAGCAGCCAACCAACCACACCTACCTCACCCAAGATTCCAACGATCGCCCCGATGTCTTTCTATCGGGATACGCTGGCGGAACAGGAGGACGAAGAGAACGGTAGCGACGGGGCGAAGGTCGCAGACGACAACGATAAGAAGGAGCTCGCGGAAGGGGAAGCAAAAGAGGGCGATGAGAGAAAGCGACCGGCGGCGGATGCTAATGGAGATGATACGGGCGCTGGGCTGGCGGCCGATAACGATGACGATGATGAGGCACCGATCGTGAAAAGGCCGAAGCGAGCCAAGTGCGAACTTAACGACGAAAACGAAGATGAGGAAGAGAAGGGAAGGGATGAGGATGGTGAAGAAGATAAGACTGAGCTGCTGGACGCGGTGATGAACGATGTGGAGAAGAAAATTGCCGAGGAGGCCGTGGAGGGCGAAGGCACCGACGAGGACAAACGAGAGGTCGATGGGGACGGGAAGAAACCACCCGGTCCCGGTTGTGGACCGGATGGGCCACCGGGTGTGCTCGTAATACACCGACGCAAGGGTCCGAAGAAGCAGCTGCGGTGGCGTGCGGCGGAAGAGCTGGAAGAGGTGCGCTACTTCGAGCTGGACCACACGGAACGCTGCAACGTGACCAAGTCGTTTACCGACATGAAGCAGATGGAGCGGGTGGACGAGCGGCAAAAGTTTATGCTGTCGCGGAAGGTCGCCTCGGAAGACATAATGGTGGAGCGTACGGCCTGGCGCCCATTGCTGCTGGTTGATAACGTGCCCGCCTCACCGGACGGCAGCCAGAGCCTGGAGCGCAACATCCAGCGGCAGCGTGAGCGCGGTTGCCTGCAAGCACTCTACTTCAACAAGCACATGATCCCGGACACGCCGGTCGAACCGGATCCGGCCGACACCTATCAGACGGCCGACCCGGTACACATTCCGCTCGAGGACGTCACCGGCAACCCGGACTCGGTGAACGATTTCACCAGCGTCCCATGGCCGGACCCGAAGTCGACGCCACCGCACGAATCGGCCGCCTTCAATTCGCCCTTCTTCCCGACGGATCTACCGCCGGGGCCGGTCGGGTTTGGACCGGGAGGTTTCCCACCCCCGTTCGCACCGGGCGTTGCGGCCACCATCGGACCGGGACCGTGGAACTTGGGACCACCGACCGGTGCCGTCCCTGGACCACCGATTCGTGCCGGTGGGGTAATGCCACCGGGAATGTTCCCGATCAATCAACCACCACCGGGCATGGTGGGTGGTCCACCGCCACCAGGCGGTCCTGGTGGTGGTGGCGGGAGTCCGAACATTCTCAATCTACCGATGAACATGCCACCGAATGTGCCACCGCCCGGTATGTTCCCGGGTGCCGGGAACTTTAACGCACCACCACCGGAGTTCGGTGGTCCCATGGGTGGCGGACGGGGGAATGGTGCCGACTTCCGGAATGGTCCACCGCCACCGCAGCAGTGGGTCACGGGTAATAATCGTCCGTTCGGTGGTGGTGGAGGTTTCGGAAATCGTGGAGGGGGAGGAGGGGGAGGTGGAGGAGGAGGCAATTGGAACAATCGTAACACGAACGGTGGCAATCGAAACGCGGGTGGACCGGGGGGAGATCGAGGTCGGGATGATGGAAACGGACGGGGTAATTTTCGCGGAAACTGGGTGTCAGGAGGAAGTAATCGGGGCCACAACAACAACAACAACAACGGTCGCGGCCGGAAGTGGTAGCATCGGATGGAAAACGATACGGACGGCGATGGTGGTTACAGTCCGGAGGAACGGATGGATCTGTCCTAAAAACGATCTCGCTTTACTTTCTCTAGCGCCGCGTCCCCGTCGGTGTAGAAATGATTTCAATTGTTAGTTATCTTGTTTTATGCAATTAGTTTTAAATGAATGTGCGCGCGTGTGTGAGAGTGTGTGTGTATGTGTGTAGGGAATGAGTTCGCGAATGAAGTCCAACGGCCAACGGTGCGCAAAACATCTCAGTTTGAATTTTGGCGCTCGGATTCATGTTTTGTACATATATATATATATAAATTACGAAGAGGCCCTATTAGCGCAAGCGTGTAATTATAGCAGGGTGGGCGGTGCTTTCGAGTGCAAAGCATTTAATGGTAACTATAGTTGAATAGGGTTTTACTGGACGGTTGGGTTTCATTTAAGTTTCTGTTCGCGCCACCGTGCTATATAAGTCATCAGGCGTTCGAGAAGGTTCAAAGCAGCAAGAAAAATAGAAAGAGAAGTGATCAAATAAACACTTGATCGAAAGTGTAATAAGAACAAGCGGGAGTTAGCGAAGCACACCGCGTCTAACTTCGTCCGCGCACGACTGCTGCTTCATGAGTACAAATCGATCATAATACTAAAAACATGTGCTTTTGCTTGCGCAAAATTATTCACAGGAAAGAACTAAAGCGTCGTTTAGTGTGTAATTTTTTTATTAGCTTAGTAATGATTGCATATGTGTATCAAGGTTGTTATTTTTATTTTGCCGCGTCATCATTTACATCGCGATTTAATGCCCGGTCGATGCAATCAGTTGAGGATTAGAAATTAAATGAAACACTATAGGAAAAAGGAGTTGAAACAAATTTACAGCAGTAGCTTGTAATCTATGCCTAGAATATTAAGAAATACACCAATGTAATGTGTAGGCTATGTGTATGTTGAAACATGTGTTGCGATATGTATCTATAATAAATTAGACACTATTGAATATGTATACGAGTGGTCCGATTCATCACGGTATTATTTGGTAAATTACCAAATAATATTTTAATTAATTTTGTAAAGTAATATTTTTATTAATTTTGTGAAAACATAGTATTGAAACCTTAAATCATTGCTCGAAAATAACCTTTTAAGGTCACAGCAGAGCAAATAATTTACAGCTTTCCAACCCTGTACTTGGCTCCTATATACTCGGTAATTTTTTCATCGATATCATCAATGTAAGGTCTATGAAATAGATCAGGTAAAATATTCTACCAACTTGTCTTCCATATCCTTTTTGTCATAAAGTAACGGCATTTTTTTTAGTTTACGTGCATTTTCTTTCAAATTCAAACTTATTTGAATTTCGGTGTCATCGGGGCACACTAACGATGTATTATAAACTAAAGATCAAAGCTAAGTAAAACAAAACTACACAACTGCAAAACGCCATATTGTAGAAAAATACCCGTTTTATTTATTTATACCCGAAAAATACCCGTTACTTCGTTAAAATTGATTGAAATAAAATTTTCTTTTTGAATGAAAACTATTCGTGCTTCACGGCGAGAAAATTGTAATAAAATTGGTTCAAGGTGCACCATTCGTGATGCTTGCTTTAAGGTGAAACCGTGTGGTGATTTGAACCTACCACTGCTAATTGAAACATTTTCAAACAATAGAGGCTAGATTAGCTGAACATACAATGTTGGCCGACTTGTCAAATGGTGCTTGATGTTGATATTTTTTTTGTCAAAAAGTAGAAGAAAAAGTTGAAGAGTCGAACGCGTTGTGTGTGCAGCTGCCGGAGTTGGGGATTTTGAAAAAAGTTCGTACTTTGCTCTTTGTAAAAGGTTCTTTCTTCTTGATTTTGTGAGAAATCCGCCTCGATTTCGCAAAATCAGGGTACTTGCACTAATTGGCGTTATCGTGGATTGCGGTTGGAGTGTAAAATATCTTTACAAAACAAGCCTAAAAGGGTGCAGCTTAACTAACTACCGTTGCGTGTGTTGTGTGTTTGTGGATATGTGTGCCTGTGTGGTTTGTGCTTCTAATAAAGCACCGAAATGAAGAAGCCTATTGTTTTTTTTTTCATTGAATTGATTAATGTATCAGCTGAGTGAGCTTCGTTTACTTTGGCTGCATAAGAAGCAATAATTCGCTGGAAAAAGGACCCATCCATTCCATTGGAGTTCTTTTTCCAGTTTCCGGAAAATTAGATGCACAGGAAAACCCAAAAATGGTAAGTGAAAAATGGTGTCGCCTCAATGGAAAATCGTTAAAGCATTCTGCATCCCACCGTTACAACGTTACAGCACACGATCAACAACGTGTCGTGGGTGTGGGGCCAGTGTTTCTAGTACTAACATGAAAGTATGTTTCGCTGTGCAAGAATGACATAGAAAGAAAGCAGCGTATGTGCGAAGTGTGTCCGGTCATGATGATAATGGTGTAGGGAGAAATTTGCTCGGGAAAAGGGCCTACTGCCGTGTTGCTACGAAACGGTGTGCCTGTGTGGTGGCGCGTGTGTGTGTTTGGAAAGGAAAACTGCCCGCTGTATACCGTAGCAGCCTACTATCATTAGCAGCAAATGTGGTACAATCGGTGGTGAGCATTGGCTTCGGCTTCCTGGTTCAGGTCGTCGCTGGCCTACCCTTGAAAGGGACAGAAAACCGGGACAAATGACAGAACTGGTTCGCTTCACGATTCATCGGAATCGTCTCCAAAGAAAGGGGATCAGATGCAACAACCGACCGAGTGAAGCCCAAACATGTCAAACTTGCGATCAGAAAGGAGCGGTGTGTTTTATGCCCGTTTCTTGTGTATTTGTGTTATGTTTCCGCGCACACAAACACAAATTCACCTAAAAACTCGTGTCACCCAGTCAGAACCCATTAGGGGAATTATTCAGGAATATTTAACTCCATTGTGCCAGCTAGCTCCGCTCCACCAAACTCCCCAAGGCGTGCGTGTGAGTTGATGTGTTTGTGTTGGTGTTTGTAAGATGAGGCTTTTGTTGTGTGTACGTGCATGGATGTGTGTGGGGGACGAAAGACATGACAGCAAACAACAGTGAACGAATAAGGAAATGTGAGCATAAAAAAACGGTACGTTTGAATCAGGTTTGCGTCCGCTGCGTGCCTCTTTCCATATGATGCGTTGCTGTTACCTCCCCTCCACCCCTTCGCTGGCAATGTTGTGCCCTCGAGGAGAGTGAGTTGGGGACAGTAAAAAGAACGCGTACTGAGAATCGGCAAGTTGTGCATGATTCACACAAGCAAGCGCCTGACCACCGACACATACCATGGAAACCAGCAGCAGTACGGCAGAAAGAGAGAAAGAAGCGATAATGCGCAACGGAGAGGGGTAAAGACACGAAACTCGCCGTGCGGGAAGTGACAGTCGCACCGGCAGCAAACGATCGTGTGAGAAAGAAGAAGAGAGCAGGAATTATTCTTCCTTCCCTTTCACCCGCATGCTCTCTCTCTGTTCAATGCACTTTACGGCGTAACAAAAATCTTCTCTCTCGATCTCTTGTTCTCTTTCTTAATCCTCCTATTACACGCTGGTGGAGAAGGTAGATGGGGGG
>JXXA01009032.1:0-17368 GCA_000956255.1 Anopheles punctulatus | reverse complement strand
CCCTCCTCATCCCAACCTCAGCGCATGATAATCGACAGTGCAAGCATACGAACCATGCACATATAATGAGCACCCACTTGATAAAGCACCTACGCTCGGTGTCCTACTGCGGATGCCACAAAAAGGGTACGTGTTCTTAGAAATTTCCACCATCAAAAACATCACCGGACTCGTATTTTTTAACATCAAACTGATGATATTAATCTTCATTATTCCGCCGCACGTCCCTCACGGGCTCGATTCCCCAATTCGGACGGTTTCGATTAATTTATGCTAAAATATGCACACCAAATTACTTACTCGCCAGTGTTCTACCATTGTGCGGATTTGCTGTTTTTTTTATTATTTGACGCACTTCCTTCACGGTGACACACTTTGCGCTCCGGCCTTGAAGGGGCTAGGCGGTGCGTTTTGGGTGGTGGAGCGTGAGCAAACAAGGAGTGATTTATGAACGGTAGAGCAGCTGGCCTCCAGCGAGTTGTGAGAAGCCCTTTTTTGTTCGAAATACCACAAAGTCCTCAAACACTAATGAAGATCACTTTTCGGGTGGTTTGGGATCCAACATTTGCAAAACAGTTGGGCAGCTCATAGAGCCGTGGAAGGATGAAAAGTGAGTTGATCGGGATGGACTGATAGATGAAAACGTATTTATCTTCAACACAGCAACAGTAACAGCTTCATTCTTAGAGGATTTATTTCTCAAGGATCAAGGATGAGCAAATCCACGACGTAAAAGTTTCTGAGTGCATCTAGTATAGCGAAAATTTTACTTCATATTCACTAGTACGATCGAATACCACCACCTCATGCTACAAACACACGCGTGAACCATTTTGGGTACAAAGTTTTCGAAACGGTTGCGCTTTGAAAATGGCTCGCAGTAAAAAAAAAAACATTCCCACACTCAACCCAAAGCACAACCTTTTTACTACAGTTGAAATTGAAAAGCTTGTACGAATGTGTTAAAATGTTAATCAAGTTCCGAAATCGATTTGCTAAATTTGATTCGACGATTAAGCAGAAAAGAAGCGAGAAAAACCTGTGTATTTCTACGTTTTACGATATTCACGTTTTTTCATCATAGTGTAGCTTTCTTCACGCGGATAGAAAACAAAACGTAGGGTTTTTTACAGCTGCTTAACATATTTTTCCTATTGATTTGAAAGCGTAGAAATAAAAAAAAAACTTTTATGTACTTTGATGGAACTGGTTGTATATTGTGATCCCAAAAACAATTTCATAAGACTACTGGTTTAGTAAAATGAATTGAAAATGTTCGTATTACATTCGTAAAACGTGTCTGAATGTGCTTGGCATTTAAGAAAATTTCTGAACCACAAGCATTTTTACACAGTTTATATTTTTTCAGCAAATTTATTGTATTGAATTGGATAAATCCCACATCAACAAAAACAACGCTCACAGAAAGTACGGGGCGTCTCCATCGAACCGCTTTTTTTGGCAAACGAAACTTTTTCACTCAACCTGTTTTGCCCACCCTCTTCTCGCACACTGTTTGTTTATCCCTGAACTTAGCTTAACGCACAACAAAAGTGACTAGTAGCGTAACGGGGCAAGTCGCAAACTTGCCATCACCGTCCTGCTGAGGTTTAGCATCTGCTTCTGCGGACTCCTGTTCCGGTATCGTTTATTTTCTTCCCATCAATACGCTCGAACGGCGGCTCAGCCATGTGATACTTTCGTTCACCGAAATATACACACAACTAAAACACAGCGGTGGGAGCGGTTCATGAATTCTTTAATCCTCTTTTCGCAGTGTTTTGATCGGATGACTCTTTCGTCAATATTTATCCTTTTTCGGTGAAGCATTCGTTCGGATCGTGTTTTTAGAATTTCAATAGAGGAGATGATATTGGTGACTTTGGCTTAAAATAAATACATAAATGCATGGCGAATGGAAAGGATTCCTTATGTGAAACACTTTACTAGAGTACTGGGTAAATAAAAAAACCCTTTAATGATTTTTTTTTTGTTTATTTCAATTACAAACATTCATACTTTTCTGCTGGGTAGTACGTGAAAAAACAACGCTAATTTTGTTTTATGGGTCAACCCACTACAAACTTTTTCCATTTCAAAACCACCGAGCACAGTAGAAATTTCATTTGTAACGAGCCATGTTTAGTTGTAACGGTTTAATTTGTGCTCACAATAAAGCGAAATAAACACCGTAAAATAACATTCCACGCTAACCGCGCGCTCGCCCACTGTTGCATATGGTCGTTCTGTTTTTTTGTTGTTGCATGTTTTGCCGCATTCCACTCAACTCCAGCCACCTGCAAGACACCTGCACAACGGCGCACGAGGCATCAACTCCTCGCCGCTGCCTTTGTTTTGGCAGCGCTGTTATTACGGCTCGTTTAGCCGTGTTGCAACTAGGACGCAAATGGAAATCTGCATCTCGACCGTAACAGGTCCGTTTTTAAATGTAATAAGTAGAATTTTTCTAAAAACTCCCCCTGCCTGCACAAAAACAATGCACGCCCTGCACGGATGGGAATGCGCTGCTCTGCCCCGAGGTCGCCCGTCTTATCGTTCGCTGAGATGATCCATTTTCACGCCGCAACAAAGTTTCAAAAGCGGACCAGAGTCAGCGCCAGACCAAGCACCCCGAAACACCTGCAAAAGCGCAACACGACCCCGACAGAATCGACCCCGGCAGGTCGGCAGGTGTCGGAATGTGAAGGCACCGAAAGAATGCGCATTCTTTGCTGAATGGGGTAGGTGACGTTGTGCGACCGTTGGGTGGAGGGGCAAAGCGAAGGGGAGAGGGGGAGAACATAAAAATGTTCAGGTCAGATCTCCCGTATGAGAGCACACACAAACATGTGAGAAAACAAAACCGTGGCCCTGAACTGCACCTTGGCAACTGAACTGGCTGGTAGTGGTAGTGGTGGTGCAGGAGCTGCTGCCTGCCATACATGTGGCGAACATTTGCTCATGTGCCGTGCCTCGTGTAATGCTGAGCATTCTCGTTATTGTTCCGTTAGCTTTCTATGCGCCCCAAAATCCAGCGCAACAAGGGAGCAGTTTTAATTTCTTTTCACCCATGCATCGTACCCTGCAGTACGGGAACGACCATCAGCTTAACATTCATGCAGCATTCATGCCCGTGCATCGCGTTATGATGGCGTGTGGAAAGTTGGCTCGAAATTTACTTCACTTTCCTTTATTCCCCACTTTACACGTCCTGCGAGAGCCACCGTGTTCGCTAGGAACAGGCAATTTTGTTAAGAATAAACTGCAAGTAACATCAAACCAGTTCCGAAAAGCGCAAATCGTTTACGAAGTTTTGATGTTTTACTGAAAACAAACTGCTCTATTCCAGTTTGCACAGCGAATAAACATTCGCACCACATTCACGAAAACTTCTACGGGAGCATATTTTGTTGTTAATTAGCGTAATGATGCCCCGAGTGCAAACATTTAAGTTGCTGCCAGAATAATTTCCTCACCTCACGGAGACAAGTTTTCCCGCAGCATCTCGCATCCATTAGCTGTGGAAAGTTTAATTTGTACGCTGACCGCTACACACAAAACCACTTCATGATTCGCAGTTAATGATTTGCCGCTTTGAAAGGAGAAAACGCATGTTACTGCTTTCACAAAGAGACGACATGGGCGGTATCTAGTGTCTACTTTCTCGGCCCGGCCCACAATCTCTCCCTCTCCTTATGAGCAGACGTAGTCTGAATGTGTACCCGTTTAAAATCCCTCGCACTCCCGTATTCCCGTGACAGTTGGCAACGGTTCGGTTTCGGCGTCGTGTATAATTTCCGAATCGCCCGTAATAAATGTACTTACTTGTAATTATGGCCCATTCTCGTCCAGCCCTCTCCCCAGGTAGGATATGACATTAACCGGTCTTAAACGCTTTCTTGGTGAGAGTTTCGCATTCCGCACGCGGTAGGCCCGCGGTTAACTGCCGCCAGTGCCGACTGCTAGTGCGGCCCACTTTCACCTTCGGGGGTGCTATTGTGTCCGCCTGCTTGGAGGATGTTTTGTAAAGCGATTATTACAAACTGTTACCGGCTTAATGGCTACACAACCCAAGCAGGGGGGGGCAGCAGCGAACGACCGCCGCTCGTCATTGTTTCACAGGCGTAGTTCATAAGCAATTTGAAGTTACATTCATTAGAGGTGTATGAGGCGCGGTAGGTGGGAGCAATTAAATGATCGCAAGGCTTTTCAAGTACCTTTAAAAGCAGCTGTAAATTGGTGTACACTTAGTTTGATTAAAGGCTGTAAAGAGGCGCTTAATGTATGACGCACAGTGGAACAAACGTATGAATACACCGCGAGTAAAAAAAAACTTGTGAAATAAATGTACATTTTTTACAACAAAATCGCTAGCAAAAACATTTAAATTATTTAATATTGTACCTATCGCAGAGTTGGGAAACAGCACCAAAGATTCAAAAAAATCTAGGCAAAGTTCCACGTTAGTGTAGAAAATAAAGCCGAACGAGCTCACATCTCTTTATTTATTGGCTAGGCGTTCAGCTAGATTAAAACGACATACTTGAAAGGAGCTGAAAAAATGAACGAGGTGTCCAAAGAGTGAACTCTGCATAGTACTGCATGAAGCACATGAGCCGAGAGCGATGGTGTGAAAGATGCACATCACTTGCCACACATATCGTGCTCTTAATCGCTTCAAACCGCAATTTATCCAATCACCATCACCGTCGCCCAGTCGCCTTTTGCTCGCCTAGTGCGCCGAGTACTGGATGTGACTTTTGTCGTCCGATTCGTCGTCATAGCCACCGGACTGCTCTTCGGAAATTTTGAACTGAATCAAAACGATCAGATAGGTCGTGATGGAGGACGCAATCTGTGGGCGGGAGGTGGTCGCGAGAAGAAAAAAAAATACCACGAAAAGCAACATTAATTACGAGATCCGTCGTGTGCGCGTGTATGCGTGTCCCAGTTTTCTGCTCCCACTTACCCCCGTCAGCACGGACAGATCGATGGGAAACAGACCGTACGCGTTGAACTCGAGTGGATTTGTCACCATGAACGAAATCAGATCGTCCACCTGCCCGCCCGCCCGTCCGCCATGCAACCGGAAGCGCGCCCACCGGAAGAGCCAGATACGAAACGGTTTTAATATCCGCGATTTTTAATTATGATACCCACAGCGCACAACCACCACGCCCCACCCTGTGCCACACTCACCTTGCTGCGAAAGTCATCGTCAGACGATTTGGACTTCATGAAGAACAGGAAATTGATCACCTTTTTCCACTTGAGCCGCACGTTTTCGCCGCTGGTGAAGAGTGACCAGAACTCGATGCCGTGCAGAAACAGCAAGCTGCACGAAGCGAGCGCGTAGATCTCGGACCGTGGGGAGGTGAAGCCGGACTTGATGTGGTTGAGCATGTAGTACAGCTGCACGGTGACGCAGGTGAACGCGGACAGCAGCGAGAAGATGGCCTGCTTGCCGAAACAGTGGTTTATCTTGACCGAAAGGTCCTGCAGCAGTTCGACCACCTCGCGGATGTGCTGGATCGAGTCGAGCGGGCTGATGGCCCGGATCTTGATGGTGGCGAGCGTGGTGAGACGGTTCAGCTTGCCCTCGTGCATGCTCGGCAGGTGCGTACTGCCCATCGTCATGTTGAGCGTTTTGTACTGGGCGTGTCCATGTGGCTGCGGTTGTAGCGTGAGGTTTTCCACGCCGACCGGAAAATTACTACCCTCCCCGGAACACAACACAGCACAACAAATATTATCAGTGCGGTGGAAAAAGAGAAGGATGGGTAGCGAATTCAAACGAGATAGACCGTGATGTGGTTCCGGTGTTTTTTTTTCGATTCTTAGGACAGGTGCAATAGGATGCAGGATGTGCCCACATGGTGCGAAAAGGTCATCCGGTAGCGTTTGGCCGGAAACGGAATCAGTGCTCGAATGCAGTCCCGTGCGTATGTGCGTCCGTGATGGGATTTGAGTGCAAATAAATAAAAAAACCTGGCGTATGGTTGATTACTTCATGCCTCGCAGCAACAGCATGGCCCTATCGGACAGATACAGAATGCAGCCGGCGAACTGGAAACTGAACAGAAGCAATCCGAACTGGTTGCCGGGCGACGATGGCAAGCGAGGCAGGATGTTGTGCGTTTGTTTTTACAACAGGAAAAGAAAATCATTTGAATTTAAATGAACATTTGTTTGATGGTAGGATGAACATTTGTTCATTTGTCTGTTACTAAAGATGAAGGATGATTTTTTTTTAAATTCATAAAATTGTATATTCAACAAAAAAAATGAAGTCTGAGAAATAAATCAGATTCGAATTCGTTATTGTTCACAAAATAAATCTTTAACAAAACTGAGAAGACCTTGCAAAATGAAAGTCAATTTATTCTAAATTAAGCAGAGTGCTTCTCGGTCGGAGCTGTTTTTTTTCCTTTTCTCTGGTACGATGAAAATATCCTCCCAAAAATATGCATTCCCTCCGTGCCGGCCACATCCGTCAAGCTTTTGTGAGCCGCCTTTATCTCAAAACTAACTCCGGCTCTCAAACGTCAAATCCGCGATACGTTTCAAAAAGGGATTCTCATCCACCAATTCATCGCCTAATGGTGCAGAGTCACGGTGCGAACGGCCTTCGCGTTGCTGCCATGCCCAACCGGAAAAAGGACGACCATTTTTGGCCTCATCACGCTTGCCTGCGAAACGATTAAGGCGAATGCGCTGCCCGGAGATAACAAATCCCGGCCCGTGTGGAATACGGGGCAGGGAGGAAAAAACGCACTCACCGGCACATGTATAGGCTTTTATCACCATTCATCTGAAAGTCAAATCCTACGCGCTGGGGGTTTTCCTAATGGGTCTTATTCAATGATCCTTTTCTGAGAGTATGGCTTTTCAACCCGCGCACCGGGGCAATCGTTGGGCTTTGCCCGATTGGGGTAATTAACTTTCCATGCACTTTGATGCAAAAATGGTTTTGCTTGTTGTTTTTCTTTCTTTTATTGTCAATGTACCTAGGACCCGTTAGTTTAGCCGTCGCTACAAATAGAGCATCCCAAATAAACGCTCCAAAATAGTACCATACGGATGCATTGCGTAGGAACTAAATTGAGAGAAAGGCAATTTATGTTCACGCAGCGTACGCAAGCTTTCAGCCAGGGAGGTTTCTTTACAAAGCAGGATTTGTGCCAGTTCGCTCAGATTTTCGACAGGAAGCGTTGCGTGATCCCAGAATGCAACCGTTGTACCGAACGAAAAAATCCACTCCAAATGAACTTAATTGCAAATGGAATGAAAGAAAAACCGAAGCACTCGACGCTTGATTTTATAGTTTTCTGTTTGTTCCCTGGCAATCGTAGCTTACCACAACGTAACGAGCTCGCCTAGTTAGATAATAGTAATTTTCGTTACGGCTAACAACCGTCCCGACATTCGTGGGATTTGATTGCACCGTGAAATTGCATGAGAAGCACCCAACGGTGGGTAATAAATATTTGCGAAAATAAGGACGCCAAATCAGGCCCTCGTGCTCCGCACCATAAACAGGATAACCATGACGATGAAACACAGTTGTGTGATCACTGGCACGAGCTTCTAAATAGGCAGTTGCCTTGGTGGAGAAGACCACCTTTTACGCTGTCTTTTCATGCTATTATTTTTGGAAGCATCTTTTCCTTCTCCCCCCCCTCCCCCCAACAAAAAAAACAGGTTTACATAGCTAGCATAGCAAACTCTACCCGGGCCTCCCCGCCTTACCTTCGGCATGCAGAAAGCGATCCAATAAAGCAGCGTCCATATACGATTCCAATTAACTCCGATCAAATAAGTCAACGCTCCGATAGTACTGCCGCAGGTCATAGTGACTGGGTGGGTGTTGTGAAAAGTAAGAGGATCAAACGTGAACATCATTAGCCTCGGGCGAATGAACGCAATGCACGTTACATCACGCTTCACAGGCAGTGTTCTGGTGCTCTCTTTTGGGGTATTTGTTCGATTCAGTGCACGGTATGAACGCAATCGCGCAACCCTCCAACGATTGTGCAAAACCACCGCAATGGAGCTACTTACCGATGCAAGCCAGGATGGACACGCGTCTCATTTTGACGTTCGGCATCGTGAAGGAAATGCCAAACTGCGAGCGCAGCTTATCGTCGCAGATGGCAAACGTGGTTAGCACGTCGTTTGCCATCGTCCGGTGTCGTATGGCAAACACGAGCGAGAAGATGTAGGCGAAAGAGTTTGGAATGAACTGGAACGGAACAATAAAACGAAAAGAAGGGGACAATTTTTCGGTAGGCCTGCTCAATTCACAACAAATATTGCTTAATTTGTGACGAATTCTAAAGTGATCATTTTTTCAGTGTGACAAACCAATTGGCGTATTTAGAAATAAGTGATCGATTTTGCTAGAACTTAGGCAGGCAATCAACATCATTCAAAGAAAAGCTTACACTCCCTGCCCGTTCGTCGAATCAATTTTTCATACTTTGTGCTCCGATTTTCACGTCCAGTGACTTCTGCTCCAGGGTGCAGGCTCTAGCGAAATCAACGTTCTACATCCTGTTTGAACAAATTGATTTCCCCGCGAGCGAGCCATGCCCGACAGCCAGTAGCGTGTAGCATGTCCAAGCTCACCTGTATCCAATTAGCGGCGTTGGAAATGTCGGACGTGTTGCCGCTCTGCCAGAAGATGCTGACCAGACAGGACGAATAGAGCAGCAGCACGGTGTAGGTCGGCAGCAGCTGCTTCACGTAGCCGGCGCGCGTGTTGACCGGAACCGTCGCATCGAGCGAGAACGGACACAGACCGAACAGCTTGGAAAACAGGTAGAACGATTTGATCGGTTGCATCCCTTTCGCGCGGTCGCACCAGACCCAACACAGGCAGCGGTACCGTAAACCTCGACGCCCGAACTGACACTGGCTGACCGAGACCATGAAATTAATGTTTCATGCGACTAAAGCCACCGTGGCGGGGGCCAATTTCGGGGGACGATTCCTCGAGGTCGTTAAAGGCAGTCACGGTTGCCTCATCGGAGGTGCCATCATTACCGTCGCCGACGTCGTCGTCGGCGTCGTCGTCGTTGGTGATATCCTCGATGGCCTCGGTGAGTGTGGTATTTTCCGATGCGCGTACAAACAAAAGAGGTACTTCCTCAAGGAGCTACGTCTCCCTCGGTTCCGGTCTCGATCGGGTTGCAGGCAGTGCACTGAAAGCGACCGATTTCGTTCCTTACCCCCGGGACGATTACCGACACACATAGGTAAGGTCAGGGAAGGCACAAGGATACCGGAACCAAATGCAATTATCTTTCAATTTAGATAATGCGTTTTTCCCGATCTCCATTTCTACATCGTTGGATCGTTGTCGTCGACGCTGTCGACGTCGTTGGTCGTTCGGTCGCCCGGAGGCGCCGTCACATTGACAGCGGAGTGACGTACGAACGAAGCTGGGCGACATGTTCCATCATTTGTTCAATGCGCCGTTTCCCGGTCGGTGCTTGCCTGTGCAATCACCATTCTGGTGATAGGAAAGCGGAGATTTCAATCTTATTAGCCGCGGTGGTTTACTGCCACCAACCGGTTGGGATGCATATTTCACCGACTGTGCAGCGTACCGGATGTCGGAAGCGATAGATCCGTGAGTGAAAACACCGTGGGTCATATAGCCAGCAGCGAGGATGTAGTGCAGTTTATTTCGTAGAATTTACTATGCAGAATCGAGCGGACATCTCCAGTCGATCAGTGGCATCGTTAGGCGGCGCTTTGTTAGAGCACTGGCGCTGGCTGCGTTTCCATGGAAGATCATTATGAGCTGAAAGCTCTTCACGCAGTCGAAAGCATTTCTCATCCACCGCCGTTGAAAAAGGAAATTGCCATTCCAGCCGGAAAACGGGGAAATGAATTCGAGAGACACTCCAATCACAGGAAAACGCCTAATTGAGTTTTGCTACTTTATACGCGCCTGCCGCGCCTGCAAGCGCAAATAGATATTAACGATAATCAGCCAAAAGGAAACAATCGGCATAGCGACGGGATGTTCGACTGTTCTAGACGAGGCCTCGAAGTATTTTCCCACAACCCGCCCGCGCTGCGTATACGAGTGTGGTGCGGTGCGAAATCGGAAGGATTAATCAACGAACGAACGAGGAGTCGGCTGGACCACGGGCCACGATAGCTTTATTTATGGCCGTTCCGCTCGTTGCCGGAAAATGGCTAAACCTTGCGGAGGGGCGGGTAAAACAACGACGAAACTTTTTCCATTTGTCTGTACGGTTCTTATTTTTGGTGCGAGCGAAACGGGCTGGTTTTCACCTTCCTCAATCAGCTTCCGAACCGAATCCGAACAAATTTCTTCTGTTTTGGGATTTTTGCGTCCCGCTTGTCTTCATCGCTTTTCCTCCCAAGCCTCTTCAACAAGGGATGCTTCTCACGGAACTGGTTTTTGGGAAAGTTTTTCCTTCCCGTGCTTGCGCTGCTTCGTACTCCATCAGCCCAGTTTTCTTCCACAATTCCTCCCCCCCCAATCCCCTTCCCCCTCATGTTGACCTCGGGGAAAAAGCAAACGTTACTGGGCGTAATACTGCGTTACACCATTTAGCTTCGTCTGTAGCTGCCGCTAGCTGTAATTGCGTTCGGCGGTGAGGAAAGGAGCGACGGCAATGAAATTAGGAGCGAATCCTTTCAACTCAACCGAATTAGACGACAGGGTTCGGTCCGGTGTGGTGTTCTGCTCCAATGACGCTCGGTTATTTTAATACCAATACCGTTCGCAGGATTTTCATTTAACGAAACGCAATGCTCCGCCCGGGTATGGGGTGCGGATTTGTCATCAAGGAAATTCCGGTTGAAGGGAGAATTTATTTCAACAAGCCAGCGGTTCTTCTTTCTTTCCTCTCACTTAAGAGCGGAAGAAAAACGGGACGATTCATTGTTAAGCGTCCCTCGTGACAAATGCGACAAATAAATGTACGACGGTGGAGATTATTTGACCCCTACGATTACGGTTTTGTGCGAGGAGAGGGAGGGAGGGGGGAATTGAGAAATGCAACCATCGAAGCCCATCAATCAGCCGCTGCGAGTGGGAACGAATGGGCCGGGGGCAGGCTTGCAACTTAACTTTCACCCGCTCGCCAAAAGGCCACGAACGGAATATTAATGGGCGAGAATGGGTCGCCTTTCTGTTCGCCCTATCGGCATTCGAGCGATCGTCTAAACGGTGCCGTGCGGTTTGCGGTACCAAGTTGGTAGAGTAAAAAATTGTTTTCAATCGATAATTTGTCCGGCTTTCTTGAAACTCACGGGCATCAAACCCGAGCCCTGCGTTTGTGGCAATACCGTTAAATCGCTTACCACACTTATGCATGTGAGGGATTTTCGCTAATGGAAATCTCTTTGTTGTCAGTGCCGTTGTTCGATTTCTTTTAGCGAGCACAAAGCATTTTCCGAATCATTTCCCACCATTCGCATGATGAAGCCATTCTACCCACGGATTCCGGTGGCAGAGTGCGGAAAATTCCAAATTCAAATATTCAATTGCAAATGCTACCAAATGGAGGATCATTTGCAATCAATTTATCCACCATCCAGCCCACTGGTCAATAAAATAACATTTACAGCCGAGCCCGTTTGCTGTGTTATCTAAAACATGAGTTTGATAAAAACATGCCCGCATCAGCTCCGGCACGGTGGGAAAAGCGGGTAAAATATGCAACGTGCACGCTTGGAGATGGTGCTAAAATTTTCATCAATAACTACCACCATCGCGCCATCTGGCATTCCGTTTGCCGGGATTTCGTTCGGCTCGTAAATAAAGCATTTTCACCGCACACTAAACCAGGCCAGGATGGATGATTTATGTTTGCTTCTAAAAAATTCATTGCAACAGTCGTACAATTTACCCAGACAACAATCGTTCAACCAGCGTGTGACGAATGGTCGGGATGCGTTTGGCATGCGGCTACTGCATGCGACCGTGGCACAATCCGAAGTCCGAAATTTCACATGAAAACGCATAAAAAAGCAATTGTTAAAATTGTCTTCGATCGTCCCCCGGCGGACCGTGGATTGCGGACCGTGTGACTGATTTTAGTAATAGCAAACTGTCAGATTTGAACCGCCCGGCACTGATTCAAAAGTGAAGCACCAACAACAACCGTTTAACCCATTTCGAAAGACCTTCCGTCGCAAGAAGATGCTCTTATCTTGCGGGTGGATAAGCGCACAACTCCGAACCGGAAGCTCTGTTAAGTTAAGAAAGGTACGGTTAACCTTTTGACTCACCTTCCTAAAAGCCTCTCCTTAAAAGAGCCTTGAAAAGGATTTGTGTCGCACAGCCATGTGTTACTCTTGGGGTCGTCTTGAGTCCCACAAATTTATGGCGGTATCTTATTGGTTCAATTTAAATTTTATTCCTTCGGATCAAAGGTGAAAGTGTACGTTGGGTTTCGTGGCGATACCGCATCCTTGCACGCACACACTCACCCGTACCGATGGTTTTAAATTTGCTCCCGCTGCGTGTGCTTGCCCTGGGCTTAAACATCAGTCCCGATCGGTCGACTGGGATGAAAGTGGGTGGAGCAAACACACGCAAATTTCACGCTAAAAAGGGTACGAAACACTGCACAGACACCAAGCGACCGGATCTCGGCAGGGACGCCTTTTTTCTTCGCCACTTTTGCTAAACGCAAAACAATTTTCCGATTTACTGCGGCTTGTGACCGGGCTTTTTATGAACGCGATAAAATCTGTTAATTTAATTTTTGGGCTCTCCCGCTTTCGGTAGCAATTCGGATTGCATTGTGTCGTAAGCGGGTACGGAATACAAGTTGTGTAATTCATGTTTCGCCTTTTTTGTAAAACCGTTCATTAAGCTTACATGGCTCTTTGCGCATATCCTTCCTTGTCAGCTAAAATCCCAATTTTTATCTCGCTCTATATGAGCTACCTCCTTGCTGTAATACTGTCCGAATGCTTGAAAAGACAAGTTTTCTCGTTTTCGTTGCTTTCCATTTTGCCTATTACTATCCGACTCGCTAGCTACTAGCTTCCGACCCAATTCCTGCTACCTTTTTTCCAGATAAGAAAAATGCAAATTAAAAGTGTACTTAAGAGTAGGAATGACTGCAACCCCGGTCGAGAATCTTCTCGGTAGACTTGAGCTAGGTCCTAAAACAACGCAGCAGGTTAATAAGAAGAAAACAAAGCAGAAGTGCTCCTGATGCTTACACACAAAGGCACACGCCCATAATTAATATTCCATCTCAGTACGAGAGAAATCCAGGCAACCGAGGGCTGTTTCTATTCAAGTAACATTATGGAGGTTTGAAGATACGTCCCGGGGCAGCGCAGGTAGTTCGGGGTTTGTAACGCTGATGACAATTTGATGGACATTTTGTGAATTAGTAAGCGACAAGCCGACGAAGGTAGGGATGAGAGATTTGTGAGTTCAAAAGGTGTGCTATCTAGAGTTTAGCCTTCACGCCAGATGCTGAAATTTAATGACATCGCCGTCTAATCCTGACATGCGCGTGTGTGGTTTGACAAGTTGTCTCTATGTGCTTTTCAACGCGCTTCCACGATAAAATCGTTCCAAAAAACATGTGATTTAAGCGAGAAAGGCGAAGGAATGCTTGGAAAACAATCGCATTCTCCAGGCGCTTCTGGCTTTTCGCCGGGAGCGGTTGATGCTGACCGGTGGCTGACTCGACCGACAAATGAAACTGATTAGGGACAGATCGGTTGGAATTTATTACCACCATCGCACAATCGGAAGGACCTTCCAGCTGCTGCTGCTGCTGCTGCTTCGGTTAGTGTCTGGCACTGACTTGAATTATTGATGAGTCGCAGAATCGAACCAGGACCACCGTGAACTTATCCGCTCTCTTCAAACCATCCCATTAGCAGCGACGCGCGCGCGCGCTCTCGCGTTCGTGAACCAGCTGCGGGACAGTAATCATTTTCTGATAAATGGCACAATTCCACATTCGGGTCAGCGCTTCAACTCAAATCACTTCCGCTTGCCGTCCAGCCAGTGGACTGCCGTGTTCGGTCGGGAGAGGCCATTGTGGATACGGATCCGGTACGCACATGGAATACAGCGAATACCACCTGACCGTCAAGAAGATGGGAAAAACCAACCACCCAAAGCCCGTACCAGGGATCACAAAACGATCGCACGAATGGTGCGTTCAACAAAGCTGCTGTCGAAAAGTCGCATCAATTATGGGCATCCGGATTTTGGGCGGATCTCGTTTATTTTTTCTTCGTTTAAAAAAGGGAAAGGAAACCCAACGTCGACAGGCCAAGTGAAGTGAAAAACCGCTTCGGTCATCATGTCGCACAAGAAATGGTGTGGTAAATGATTTCGAACCGGTCGTGCTTCTCATCTTTTCTCAAGATCTCACCGGCACCGTTGGATCCGAAGAAGAGAAAGTAGAAGGGTTCGATTCGAAAAAAGGGTGACTTTACTGTGAAGAGGTCATAAAAACTTGTGTCGCACATCGTGGGCCATGTTTTCGCACACGCACATTACTGACGGTTAGTAGGCTGCTTAACAGTTCCTTTCAGGTTTTTTTTTGTAGTTGCTCTTGTTCATAGTGATAAAACCTTGTTTTTGTCTTTTTCTTTTCAGACCCAGCAAGCACACCACACTGGTCGAGACTGCTCTCCCGGAATTGCCAAAAGCTGGTGACTGGAAGCAATACGGCTTAAAAAGTAGAAGACTTGCCCGGGCGTATTGAGACGGGCATAAATTAGAAATGCAATAAATTATCAATCTCGTCCATCTGGTGTGTAGGTTCTCGCAGGGAACACTCCATCGTGCCCATCAAAGGGATTCAACTTTCTGGGGACAAACGAGTGAGGGCCCTATCCCTACACGCTATCTGCTAGTTTGTTTCTTCTAGCAAAGCATCAAGGACTTTCATCAGTATCTTTTCCTTACAGAAGAGTTTGCGCCTGTGTGTGTGAGAGTGTTTTGTGACTTATGAAAGAGTGCTTTCTAGAGAACGAAGGAGTGTGTGTGTATGTGTGAGTGAGATTTGAAATGTGTTTTGGTGTCTTGTAAGTGGCAAGTGTTTAACGTGAAAGGTGAAGAAGGTTACGGTCCGTTTTTCACACGGTCACTTCAGCTCAGGCGAAGAGTGAACGCTTGACTTTGAAAGCGGAAGATAATTTCCTCGAACCTCAACCGCACAGGATGAGCCGACAGTTCCTGAGGGGCGTTGGGGCCTCCCGTGCCAGGGTACGATAAACGTTCAGCCAGCATCCCTCAGCGCTTGGGGCGTCTTCTCTAAGAATGAGTGTGTCGAAAGGAAGCGCCAGGTATGCAGAATACACACAGTAACACAAGCCAAGTGTACAGTGGATAAGAAGCACTCGAACGCGATGCTTCGCAGTGAACGTAGGTGAAAGGAACGTAGAAATAAAAGCCGGCGTTGGGAATAAAAAGGAATCCACATCCACGCGCCCAGAAACGACCCTTTTCATCGAAAGGATTAACCTTACGAGGCGGCCCGAGGCGTAAAAAATCAAAACTTCGAGTGAAGAATCGGACGGCCGGGAGAGGAAATCCTTTCATCCCTGAGGTGAACCTCAATCTCTGGAGCTCCTCCGGGGGTTGCCGGCGGTGCGTGCAGCTCTGTTTAAGCCAACTCTACAAGGTACGTACGTATGCACGGGCCCGCATTCAATGCGCCCTAAAGTCGCTGTGCTGTTGATTTTTCCTTAATGGGACAAACCATGAAGGATTCTCTGTGGCTCGAATGTTGATCCCCTTCCGTGGGCCTCCGGGCCCGGCGATGGGCCTCCGAGATGATGTGCCCCCTGGGAGCGGTTTGTTTGTAAGGTGTTCTTCCTCACAAACATTTGTCATGTCGGCATGCAAGCGTCGACCGAATATCATGTCCGGGTGGGTTTGGGATTTAAATATTTATCGTACCACCAGTGGCCAGAAGGGTAGGATACTTATAAAGGAAATTCTTCTGCATTCACCGTTAAGAACGGGGTGGGTCACCTGGAGTAATCATTGAGGTGTGCCTCAATCTTTAATGTGCCCTTATAAATATCCATCTTTTCTGCATTTAAGGTGGAGAAAGTGACCGACCGTGCCACGGTGGGTCATTGATAAATGACGATCTGAATTGCATTCCTGGGAATTGTTCAAAACAATGCGCAGAACGCCGCTTGGTGGGTCGGAAAGGAAATGGAAAATATTTTGGGATGAAATTTGAATACTATCTCGGGAATACTTTTGGGATTGAGCATTCATTCTATTTACATACTTCTTCATATCTTTTGACGAGGAGAGGTAGGTAATGTCATTTAGAAAATGGCATCTTAGGTTATTTGTTCAATGATTAATGGATTGCGCATGTTTCGACTCCTTTTCAAACATACGTGTTTATTTAAAAACAAACGTAAAAATAATAGAAACACTTTTGACAAATTTTAAACTTTACCGTTTTAAATTTAGATAAAATGATAGGAGACTAGCAACAGAAAAATATTGACCTAACCTAACAAAAAATTGAAAAAATGTTTTTTTTTACGAGTTTAGAATCGTCCCCAGATGAGACCTCTTTACAAATCATTATTCAACAATCACACTCTCCATTACTGCTTCATAGGAAATCAATACTGTGCTTTATCCGATTCGAAAGGCACAGACCAGACAACCAAACGCAAAACGAACTTCTTCATTTGTGAAGACAGTTGGTACGATTGAGCCATTGATTGGGTGGGTGTTTTTTTTTACATGTTTTATGGGGAATAGTTTTTCTTCCACTTCTTCCACTGCTAGCTTGACTTTCACTCTGTCAGCTTGAACGGCTGCCAAACCGTCGGGAGCTGGCACGTTTGGAATGTATCAACTCTACCACTGCCGAACTCCTCCACTTAACTCGATTGATCCATTATTCAATCAGCCAAATAAAAGCTTATTCGTCTCCCGGACCAGGGCCACACCCGAAAACCCACCGCAAAACTTACCGGGCAACGCCTCACCGGCACTGCCGCTTCGGTTTGTGCATTTTTCGTTTTGTTTGTTCGTTCCGTTGATTTGTTGAAAGTTTAACTTTCAAAATGGGAAAAGCTAACATGCTTGCCAGAGGGAGGTTTGAGTTGTGCGTATTTTTTCTCTCTTTTTTTTGTTAAATTGCCTGCACTGAATGCAACCGTCGGCCAACGATCTGTGCTAACAGTACAAACGCATCAGCAGAGAGTGTGCAACGACAAAAAAAAACCGCATCCCCACCGTGTTCCACTGCGGATTGGACAAAATGTTCCCAAGGATGCTGATAAGCTTGTGAAGTATCCCGTTCCGGGAAGCAAAACTTGAATCCACCAATCCGAAGTGCGGTGATTGTCCGATGGT
>JXXA01009029.1:0-14003 GCA_000956255.1 Anopheles punctulatus | reverse complement strand
AGATAATATCTTGCATAACACTGAAACTTCTTTTCCAGATATCACAAAATTATCTAGGTTTCAAAAATTAACTAAGATGAAATGAAATAAAACTATACATGATAAAAATCGTTTTGGCAGATTGAAATGATATCTCTTTATAAAGGAATGAAAAAAAAAACTTCAAAATGTTCACTGCAGGTGTGGTCCGAATAAAACTAAAGTTTATCCAGCCGTTTTCATTATTAAAACAGCTGTTACTGTGCTGTGCCCTTGTTCTGTTTGAGCGCAATGGCAACACACAAAAAAATGGTAACGCTTGTTCAGCTGCTTGGATTGTGGGTGATAGAACCGCCACACCTACAAATATTCTTCGTGCGACAGACACGATGTAAGCATAAAGCTCAAGTATCGTCCCCTACAAAATGTAAAAATCCCGTGGCGTGTCTTCGTGAGAAGTAGGACGAGCAGAACGAGTTGACGGTGTTTGAAGTCATCTTGCTTCGAGTTGTTTTCGTCGTAAGTGTGTATATTTTCGTGTTGCTTTTTTCCTGTTTTACCACGTATCGTTCCCCCCTGTCGGTATGTGGAGCGTATGTGAGCCAGTACATCGTGTCAACCTCACTCGGATGGCTCGGTTGATGGCTTTGGAGGATGAACCCTAATTTATTTAATTTAAAGATTACTCTCGGCTTTTCACTTGGGAATGGTTTAGGGTTTGGCATTGCCACAGTCGTTTCAGCTTCATTTGATTCTGTTTATGATGATATGCTAACATCTTCTTGCAACGATAACGACTTAGACGTTCGGGTACGGAATTGAAGCCTAACTCACCTTCATTCATTGATATTTGCAGTACGTGGCATGGGTGAAGGAAAGATCGAGCAAATGCGTGTCGGAGACAAACAACTACAGGCAAACATAAGCTGCTTCCACTTACAAACAATCAATGTTAAATATCAACGAAACAAATTTTATTTTATTTTGCCTACACATATCCAATCGCCTTTGAAAAACGGAAACAACACATAGAAAAGAAATGTACATCTATCAATCCGGATCATTCATTTGCCTTTTTCTTCATTTGGTCATCATTTGGTCTTTGGTCTTCAACGCTACTGATGTTTAAAAAATATGATTTTTTTTCTGTGTTACTGCATGAACAAACACCATTTTTTGCAACGTTCAAAACAATTCGGTGTGATTGAACCGAATCGGAGATGATAGAAATGATCAAATAAATAACACAAAGTGTAATCCAACGTGAACACAACTGTTTGCTTTGGATGTGCATACATGTTGTTTTTTTTTTTGTTACTGGCGCTTTCCCATTCTCTGTGGTTGTTCAATTTGTCAGTGTTAGGGATTGATATTTTCCGTTTTCTTTTTCATTATCGGTCGCTCTCTCTCTCTCTCTCTATCTCTATCTCTCTCTCTCTCGTTTATTTGTGTGGTTCTGCACACGGAGCAACGATTTGAATTATGCTTTTTTTTCTACACTTTCGGAAAGAAATATCAGACCAAATTTCAGCACAAAAAAATCATAGGCACCGTAAAATGTCATGCCGTGGTAAAAATTGTTCCAAATCAGCAGAAATCAAAAATCATTCTGCACACGTTGTTCCCATCGCTGCCCAGGAGCGTGAATGAATGCGAGAAAAGCATCGCGTCAAATCTAATTCAGTGAAAATGAACGCAAAGACCAGCCGAGGGTTCGTTTTTCTTCCGCATGATCCGCACAGCATCAGCAATCGCGGTACGATCTGCCAACCTCGAGGGTGAGTAAGAATGCCGTTTACCGGCTGAATGGTACCTCTCTCCTTCCTTCCCTCGGCTACATAAATACACTCATCCCAGCAGGGTGAAGCGAGATGGTTCCCGCAATTTGCGCACATAGCACATGAGAAGGGAATCAACTTTTTTTTAAATGTACCACACGGTCGGTCCTCACGAGTCACCTGACATTTGAAGGCCCGATTGCCGGTTGGTCCTGAAATGGACCACATTCCAAAATGGGGATGACATAGAAATGGCTACAAAAAAGTGACTTTTGTTTGTTTAACTCTCAAATGAACAAACACAACGGATGGGACTGGTGGAAAGGCGGAGAAGCCAAACTGCTGGTCAATGGTAAAACGAGCCAAACAAAACGTGCCACCATCATCCTCCTGAAGCCAAAGGCAAATAAAACATTTGTCAAAAAACGCGGTACAAAACGATGATGCTTTTATTTTACGTAGCATGTGAGGCGTTGGCATCATTTGCTCAATTTCCATCGTGGTTGAACAACTCAGAGGAAACAAGTGAACGTGCGATTTTATGCCGCTGTCAGGGATGTTTTTATAAACTGAGCCTTGTTTTCCCGAATCTGCTTGATTGATTCACGAAATTTTTCACTGCTCCGCTGGAATGGTTTATTTTTATCATCAATTAAAATCATTTTGTGCAACAATAATTTTACGAATTTTTTTTATAGGCTTTCTCCTAACCACAGCCAATTTATTGGTACAAATATCGATACAACGTATGCTGCATTTTTGCAAGAAATGAAATCATGTTACAAAATCTGCTGCGCACACGGGGAAAAAAGTGTGCTTTCAAATATCTCGTTGCCATACTGCGTGCCAGTGATGTGTCCGAAGAGTAACGCCCAGGAAAAGCTGTATCGATTCGCTCCGTTTGATGTCATTGAAGTGCGTTGCTACACCGTACCCGACACACTCGATGGATGGGTGGACACGCTTCGTTGTTATTAGAAAATGCAGTCTCCATCTGATGCGAACCCTCGGACTGCAATTTTCTGACGGACCCGTTGGTCGATGCTGCTTCAGCCCGACACGTTACCGTTTCGTGTGCTTTCATTTATTTCCTATTTTTTGTGCATCGCTGAAGATACATCTCGCCAATGCCAACTTGTGGATACACCGATCGCATATGGTGGCCATGTGGCCAAACGAACACGTTCGGACGCATCTATTAGATCGATTTTGTGCCAGAACACAGCAGCGGTTTGGGGAACGGGGTAGCTCATGAATTCGTAAAACTCACCCGCCACCGTAGTTCAATAATTCAGAGTGGACCAATTATTTTCAGCAGATTTTCAGCGGAAGCAATCATCGCATTATTTATGCGATCAACTAGCTCCGATCGGGGTTTCGCTCAGGCTCCGGTTCGATATCGATTGATATTCCGGAGGGAGTGAGGTGATGTGAGAGTGAAGTGAGGAAAGGAGAGGATGTGTCTATGCTCCTTTATGCTCCGGTGAGCGGTTGCTATGGTACGAGAGTGTACATATCGCGAAATGTAGTCGAGTTACGATGTTTGAATGAAGTGCTTCTCAGAACTCTCGTATGGAACGTTTTTTGTCGTTCACATCGACGGTTTTTATTACCACAATGTTACGTTACAAAGAGGTACAAAATTGTGTAAAGTCGCGACGACCGAATGTTGTTTTCAAACACATAGAAATGAAACGAATATGTTTTGGGATGGTTGCCAAATGGCTATTCTACCACCTGGTGTATTTATGGTTTGATGCTGTGTCGTTTTGGAAACAATTTATGTGAGGTTTGAACGTTGAAAAGGAAAATCAAGTTCTTCCGTTGGTTTAGCAACAGTGAAGAAGAATATAGCGCTAATGATTTAAGCTTTTGATTAGATTGTTGATCATCATTAATGTTCGATTTTCAAAATGACAATTTTCAAACGAATGGATTGTTCACATCAAAAAGCATGATTCCACTATTTTTATAATATAGTTTAATACATACAAAACTTTTGACAATGTGTTCAAAAAATATTGGATCGAAGTTTCGAAAAGAAATCTGAAACCAAATTCATTGATCATTGCAACTATATTATTTTCCGATATGGTTATGCTTCAAAACAGTTACTCCATCATTAATCTGCCAAACTGTTCTTCCTGGACGAATACTATAGCAGCTGCTTCTTTTGCTCTGAATCTCGGTAACGATCCGAGCATCATTCACCTGCCCTGGCCCGTAATGGTAGGATCTGCAGCTCCTTAAAAAGGTTTCAAATCACCAGGTATGAAGCTTCAGCAAATTGACATAAATGATGGTGTGTCGCTCTGCAGCAGTAACCAGGATTTTCTTTCCCTTTTCAACAATACAAGTCGCCGGTGGAACCCTGTATAATGTCGTGAAAACAGAAAAAAGAGGAAAACGAATCGTCACGGGCACCTGGCAACGTCGACGATGGCCTCCCAGTGAGTAACGAGCGAACCAGGCGAATGGCAAATCTGATTGCATGGAACGTGTATCATAGTTGCCGACGGATGCGATTCGTTCGGTGTGCTGTATGCACCTCTGCTTAACGTACGATTCCTGGTAGTTGCTGCTGATGACGATTGTTTGGGCGATGCAATCCTGCTGCTACTTCTGCAATTGCTGCACCCATCGCGTATGCATTACTCCGTTTTCGCGATACACGCGATCTATGATCCGTCCCACAAACATGCAGCGCTGCTAGTGGACATTTCGATCGGTCAAACCGAGACTTGCGTCGAATACAATGAAAAATGTACATCCTTTGCTTGCATTTGGCATGGAACATGGCTGTGGATGTAGAAGGTGTACACTTTCTTTGCTTTATTTACACTCCAGACTCTCGCTCGTACCGGCGGCAACGAGCCGAAATGGAACTGAATGCGTTCGAATGCAGTACGTGCGCTACGGAAAGGCTCTGATTTGCAGACGATAGAAAAACGGTATTGGATATTTATTCATGGGCACTGTTGACGATACCCATTATTGTAATGCAGCGGTCGGCTTGAAAGTTTACTGTATTTTATGATGCTCTCTGCAAGAGCTGATTTACTGACTCCCATCACCTCCGAATACAAAATTGTAGTGAAACCCATTTTTGGCTCCTACAGTGGCGAGGATAAGATGGTGTAAAATTTCTCTTAAATTTTATGTAACGTTAATTTTAAGGGCCCACTTGAACGGTATTTTAGCTTTCCATCCTACGACAAACGACGGTGCTCAGTCACCTGGAAAATATGGCAACGTTGTAAAACCAGCTGTTTAGCTCTCCGCACCAAATGGGAATTGTTAAATCGATTGCTCGTGCTGCTTTTAAAACTCAGTGTAAATCTCCTACGTTCCCGGAAAACCCTCCCAAAGCATCACACAATAACGCTCTGATTAAACGAACCACACAATATCATCCCCGATAGTCATGCAAACGAGCCCGTGGGGTTCGCCGTATCAGGTGAAAAGGCTTTTCTTTATCATTGCCCCGCAAAAATGCTACAAAAGCTAAATGGGGTGTGTGTTTGTGCGTTTTGTGGGACACACCGACTACGGCACCGGCACCGGCTTTCGATCTGTTCCTTTACCGGTTTCCATTTCCTTTCTCGATGGTGGGTGTGTATTTTAAATAGAAAAAGAACACTGAAAGGGAGCCGTTATCAAGTGAGGGTAAATATGACCATAAATTCCATTAAAAATTTATGCGATATTCACCTATACTGGCATGGAGCGGGATCTGCCCCGGGTGGAACGCGCTGAGGTCGAGAACTTCTCATAAATATTCTCTCACTCTATCCCGCTACTACTTTATTGCGCTATTGTGTACGTGTACTTTCATGTCGAGCGTCGTTTACAACGGCCGGCGTTTGGTTGGATTGTTTTAACTCGTGGCCCGGCGAGGGTAAGGTTGTATGGAACTTTTTCACTTTTTATTGCCTGTAGCGCCTCACACGCACGGGCGCTTACGCAGGCGAGCCAAGGAGGAAAGAACGCTGAAAGCACCCGACCCGGGCCCGATGGAGACGCCCGGTAGCTGATGAGGTCGCTCAAGGATGAGCCCGAGGTTTCCGTGTCCCGGTTAAGCACCCGCGGGTGCTCGCTGAATGGTTGGTCGGAGAGCAATAGATCCTTGCTGGTGAAGTGGCACCATTTTGGGCCGATGAGAGATGTTCGTACCGGCCCACTTTACTGCCGCCGGCTGTTGTGTTGTGTTGCGGTTAGCAGCAGCCTGTCTACTGTGATCCTTTTTCGCAAATGCCTCGTCGTCTAATATGTTGCTCGGGGAAACCTTTTCGGGGCGGGGGGTTAAAAACGGGGAAGAAATACACGCGCCCAGCCCTCGGGTCCCAGGGGACCGTGATGAAATCTTTTGTCCATCCGTAAGCACCTCGTGTGTGAGTGATTCTGACCCGGGCACATCACTTTTATGACACTGTCGGCGCTGGGCCGGGCGGAACATAAATGTCAGCATAATTAAGACACAACCGCGACACGAACGCCAGGAGGCGCTGTGGTGAACATAAATTATGGCTTATCTGCTAGCGCATCGTATTGGGTCCTTGTTTCGGCAGGTATTCTTCGTCATCCGGGGACTCCAAAGAAGTGACTCACGCGCACTCTAACCATGATAAATCGCGTCCGTGCAGTGTACAATAAACGCTTCAAAATGCGTGATCATAACACAAGCTGCACCGCGCGTGTAAAGTACTTGTTGACAAATTTCCGCTTCAAAACTTTCCCCCCCCCTGAAGGGACGGACGCGTTCACGAAAACAATCGCTAACGTACAAATGAGCTGTAAATGTCTGGTGCGCTTCGTTGCTGGTGAGGGGCGTGAAAGTTTCGTACGGTGATTTATTGAGACGCATTCACTTTACGAGCGACGACGACGTGCGCCCCGTACCCACAAACGAAACGAACCCGACAATCCGGCATACATAACGGCAGGGGAGAATTTTCGTTTGAACAACTTTTGTGCCTACTCGCGAAAGTGTACGCGAGAGCCTTTTGTGCCAGCTGTAATCAGCGTCGTAATTTTAATAATATAAATTCAAATTTTGCCAATTTATTGAACGATACCCAGGGAGAAGAAACCATTTGGTTCGCTTGTTTCATCGGGGTCTTGCTGCGTTCATCACCATGAGCGGCTCGATAGCGTCTGTAGCAGTAGTAGCAGCAGCAGCAGCAGCACCATCAGCTTGTAGGGCTTTCAAAAGTTTGCAGCTTGCTATGAACATCAGAATAATGAAGAAAAAATATAAAAAAAGTTAGCTTCCGCTTTGAAAGCATGATGGAGCCAAAATTCATAAATAATCCTCAATACCGTTTGCGATGCCAGCGATTCACTTGCCTGACTTTCTGCTCCTTCAGAAGATCAGCGAATCAACATGCCAAGATTTGCGCGCAGCGAGAGGTCCTGAAACATCCGGCTCGAGAATGTTCTTTCGTTCGCGAGCAAAAGAGGCCTTCAATCAAGACGCTCAGAACTGAACGATGCAAATTGTTCACAAATCACGATTCACGCGGCGCGGTGTCACGTGGCTGGGTGCGACAATCTATTGCATGGTTTATTGAGGCTTTTTTCCTCCACGGGGTTAAAGGTGCTGCATTCCTTTCGCCAGCAATAGCTGGATGTGTTTGTGTGAATTATGTATGCAGCGCACGGAAAATGGCACTCACTCACACAGCCACATGGACGATGCAAATGTCAGAGATTGATTAGCATAGAAACTGCCGATCATGATTGATAGGCAACCCGTTGTCAGGAGAAGCAAGGGCCTTATGAAAACATGCCACGTCATAACGAGCAGGCGGGAAGCGGGATGCGGCTTCGGATACAGGAAATGCATACGAAAATGATCCGAAATTGAGCCAGCATGAAGTGGTTATAACGTGTTTTGTAATAAAAAAGTGTGTGAGAAATAGGTTGATCGATTGAAACATTATAATTATTGCTTGAAACTACACTTTAAGTTTACCTGTTCTTGATTTGTTTTCCAAAAAAAGCCTCATCAAAATATTCAAAGTGACACTTGGAATTTTTTGTCGAACACATTGACATATTTTAATGCACCACTTTTCAAGTGTTTGTGAGCAGTTTGCTGCAAAAGCGGCTCTGCTCGTCTGGCATTGAAATAAAAGAAAAGCAAGCTTCGCGTAGTGTTATAAAATATAAAATGTTCTTCTGCTGCTCTCTCACCGAACACCTCCGACCTCCTCGTCTTATTTATTTTACTTTTCCACACAGCACAATCATCTGCATAAGAATAAGAGCGCGCAAATCAAATATAAAGCCATTAAAACTTTTGCGCCAACTTCCGGTGGGAAAAAACGATTCCTGTTGGTAGGTATTTGCTTTTTTTTGTCCCATTGCCTAGTGAGTGTCAACATCCGGTCGTTGTTATTGTGCAAGTGAGTATGCAAATCATACGGCTCTGAAGAACGATATGCTTGAAACGTTCATCGTGTCGGTTTTTCACAATTACTTTAAATTCATTTTTTTCGTAAAAATATAATGAAATTATTTCACAATTATTTTAAATTCAAATTATTTTCGTAAAAAATAATGATATTATTAAGGTGGAATAACAATTAAATCGTTGACGGTAGGGTTATGTTTGTATGATAAATGGGACTTTCCTCTTCACTTTGAAGGAAAATTTGGTAAATCAGAAAAACACATAAAAAATGTAAAACAATATCATAACTTCATCAAATTCTGCACGACCTGGAATCACCCACCGAACCGTTCCTTCATTATCGTTATCTTCAATCGGCGTATCGTCAAATCAATCACAATCTTACCAGCGATCATTTTTCATCAGAGTGTTCCGGAGCAGCAAAACGTTTAAGCTACAGGGGCACAAAGAGGCGATCATAATTAAATTTATTTATCCACCGCACAGTGGCACAACACGGCTGGCACACGGGCTGTGATTGGGCCCGTCGAATGGTTAAGGGAAAATAATCCATAAATTGTATCCCAAAAGCGGTCGTTTGCATAATTCAATCCATCGCCAACGGCAACGAGCTTCTACTGCCGCGAAAAACCTCGATGGAGATGCTTTGACGCCACGGCACGGCTATGTGTTCGAACGCATTCGGCTTGAAGTCGGCTCTGGTTTGAAATTGACTACCAAGGATCGTAAAAAAGGGCGATCGTTTAACGAATGGAGCAGAGCTTCGAATTATTCATCACGATTAGGTTTCTCTTGCGCAACGATATTTTCGATTTTTGATGCCAGCTCTGCGCACCGTGAAGCGCTCTCAGTTTTTCATAAATTTCGTTTATCTTTATGTTTGCATCGTTCGAGTTCGCTTCCAATCGCGGGGTGTGCTCTTATTTATAAAATGAAGTTTTTAAGATAACCGTTCGATAACGAGTTCCATCTGGGGAGGAATCCAGAAAATAAAAACGCAGTTGTTAGTTTCTTTCAAAGCACGACACCAAATACGTTACGAATGATAACGAACAAACAAATCGTAACTAGGTCACCAGGGAACTAGGGAACACAATAGGGTGAGGCATATTTATGGACTAGTTTTGTGTTTCTTTTTCCACTTCATTTGATTCGTCCTGTGGGATCGGTTCGAATTGATTTTGCGTTTCGAACGCGTACGCCATCAGTCTGAATTTGAGGGAATTTAATTATGCTAGCCAACCGTTCCCAGCTTCGGGGGCGGAAAAAACGACCCGCCAGCAAATACTAACAGCAGTGACCCACGCACATGCTGAAACGACCCATTCAGCAGGGATACTCCAATGAACCGTACCAAAGTTCCATCGGCTACTAAGTACGTGCTTTTTCCAATGGCTACCTAACGACGAGCTTCGCCATCAAATCCATCTAAAGCATTGTGATGCGGGCATCGCAAGCCTCGCGGCTGAAGGGCAAGTTATTTTTTTTGTTTTCTTGCGCCCGGGAACAAAACAAAACGTCAAACGTTTATCGGTATCCAATTTATTTTTATGGTGCACGATTTCGAACCGGTCCCGTGTTCGTGGCACTATTCGAACGGATAATGCGTATGCGCGTTTCTCGCGTCCCTTGGAGAGTGAAACGGAAGGGGGAAACCCCTCGTTGAAGGCAATTGGTGTCGATGCGGCCACTGACAAATCGGAGGAAATGATAATGACCAGGCTGGTGGAGGGGTTTCGGTTTAGGGAACACCAAAATGTGGGGGAAAATTTTGGTTGCGAACAGGGAGAAACAATTCCGTACGACGATAATTGAGGCCGTGTTGATTGTCCATTTAGTCGTTGTTGGCGTTCGTAGCTCCCCAAGTTTCTCCCTCGAAGGTTTGAGAGGTGAAGTTTTTTTTTCTCCTCTCTGTTCGCTCTTACGCTTGGTAACGACGACGCGGCTAATTGATCTTTGATATTGAAATGCCATTCGATGGAGGTTGGAGGTTTGAACGTAGCGACCGAAGGAATGCTGGATCGAACAGCTGTGATATCGTTTAATCTCGCTACTGATGGGGTTCGGAATCGGGTTTGCAATGATTAGACAGTTTGGACGATGAGGCAGTTTTCACTTTCATGTTTCACGTTTCGCCAGCGGGTTCGTGATAGAATGTTCCGCTTCATCTATATCAATGATGGAATATTACCCGTTGTGAGCGAAGGATGCAAATCGGTAAGGGATTGAAAAGCTGAGCTTGAGGTTTTGGACGGGTTAAATGGATGCGAAGCTGATGTACTATGCTCTGTTGGACATGGAAATGGAAGAACAATACGATATGCTATACATACTGGTAAATGATGCATTTTTTACATGCATGTTTCTATTTTTTATGTTGTGGTACTATCACAAAACTTTTTAGCAAATAATAAACAATGTGTTTCAAATTTCAAAATTGCGTACTTTTTGCATTCCATGTAGCAAAACGCGCTCAAAACGCTGTGAACACACACCGTTTTGTAATGGTACCTTATGTCTCACCATATCAGCGGAGAGTGCTAAAATTATCAAATTATCGTCCTCATTAGTTGGATGGAAGTAATTATCGCGAATATAGCCTATCAAATTTCACACCATCATCATCCATTTTCGCAGGGTGGTGCATGATATGGCCATTCAGGCCGTTCCCCAAACATCGGCAACAATATTAATACAAATGGTATGCTAAAATGGGACGTTATGTAAGTTTCAAAGCATCACACATACCCCTTGCGAGCTTTTGGTGGAGCGGGCAAGGGTAGCTTTGATAAAGCATTGTGCGGCACTTTCCTCCCAACTCCTGTCACCAGAGACTGCCAGCTGCTATTCGTTCGTGACCCCCCGTTTTGCGTGTTTATTCTTGCTCACGGTGAGTTATGGGAAAATAGGAAACAGGCTACGGCGAAAACCCCTCCTGGGAATCGCCAAATATGCGGTCAGGCGGAAGGTAGGCTGGTTAGACCGGAGCGCCCCAAAACCCAATGGGCATTTTATTACTTTGCCTTAGCGACCCCCGGGTAGCCCTAGTTTCCGAAGGGCAATAATACGTCAAACTTACCATAAATCTCGACCATATATAAAAAGGCGTGCGGCTCTAGTGTGAGTGGGGCGAACGAAGCAGGGCAAAGGAAAAGGCACGGAACAGATCTTTCAAGGAAATGTACAGAAGGCAAAACAAATCATCCACCGAAGGAACCAAGGAGGTGAAACGGTGCGCTGGTCGAAATCATGCTGAATCACAGTTTTCCAGTTTCCTAATGACTAATAAAGTATTCATAGAAATCTGCAATTCCTTGTCACCGCACCCGCCGTGGCCAACTTCCTGCCCTTCGCCGCCGGTCAATGGTTTAAGGTTATTTCGATCATAAAAATATACATGAAAACCACGCTCCGCGCGGAAGAAATTTGCACGAACTCACGCACGCCGTTTCAGGACGGCTGAAAACCAACATATCATAAACGCCACGAAGGTTTTCTGGAGCTACCGGCATAATAAAGATATAAATATGGTTTTTATTTCCTCAAATCCACACGGACTACCGGGAGTGGCAACGGACGGGTTCGGGCCCGAATATTTTCCCCTTTTCTCGGGCGAAAATGGCGGTGAGCACGGATAACATACACACCTTTCCGACACCGTGCCTTATAGATGGAAGGGAGGCGGGAACGGTTTGTGAGTATTTACCTTCCTAACGACCACGGTCTATATTTTATCGATTTCCGGATTCGAACACCTTTTTTCCACGTTCCCGCTTGCGAAGGTCAAAGATTAGTAGTTAATGTGTCATTATGGTCGTTACAGGTGCTTTGGGTGAGATTCATGTGTGGGAAGAGCGAACGCCGAAAGGAAGTGTACGACCCGGCATTTTGATGTATACACTTTGAATATTAAAAGGGGTATTTTGAGGTCCGAATTAAGTTGCTTTAATGTACGGTCCAAGCAGTATCAAGATGATTTGGAAAAAAAATGGTACAAACTTGTTTTAGAAATAATTGCTCGAATAGAAAAACTATTTCAGGCTTTGTGACCGCACGAATCCAAAGAAAAGGATTTAGCATCCAACCAAAGGATAAACTAAGAGCCGAAACCTGTTAAAACATGCCCACTTGAAATGTTCATTAGAAGCACATTTCGTTTTCTAGTGTGTGTGTGTGTGTGTGTCAGGAAGAAGCGGTTGTGAATGGTAATCCGATTTTAATGACACAAATCAACGGCAGCAGAATGCTTTTATCCGTTCCGGTGATGAAAATCACCGCAGTTCATCAAGCAGTTGACTACAGAAGCATCCCCCAATAACTACTAATGAATGGTAATCCCAGCTGCCTAGATACCGATTGCAAAAACAAACACCACCAGCCACGGCCGTCTGTCAGCGTTCAATCTAATTGTTGTCACATGATAGCAAAACATGTCTTGCCCGATACCGATGCAGGGTGTGTTTTAAATCCAAGCACGGCACCATCAGTGCCGCCAGCGTGCACACAACCAGGGCTTCCGTTGTTCGCCTTTCGAAAGAACGTAAATCCTTTCGAGTGTATAAACACAAACCGGTGTGTACCAAAAAAGCAATACAAATCGTTTAAGCTGCTTTCCCGGGCACAGCTCCAGCCTTTACGGAGCAGATCACTGTTTTGAGTGGTACCGCACGTGAAACCGTCAGCAGTAACATGATAGATGAAGCACGCTCCCGTCTGCATTCGACCACAGTCCCACAGCTGTGTTCCATTTTCTGTAACATGGTACTTCAGTCGTTCACTTTATTCGGGGGCTACTACTTTCCGGCTGGCGGCATACTTTGTCTGAGTGGGATGTCTTCTTAATCTGTCCCCTTCTTGTCGCACCGTGCCGGGCGGTGTAATCTTTCAATGAGAGTGTTTGACAAGATTCTAAAGAGAAGGGCTGCTGCTGTTTGCGAATCCTTGCATCGAACGGCCGCTAATACTGTTGACCTTCCCGGGTGCAGGTTCGATCGAAAGTGAGACGTAGTGGGGATGAATCCTTTCCGCTTTCCCGGAATTTCGTTACGGATCAGTAACGTTCCCTACCCCTTGGCGAGTTCGTCGCGCCTGCATACCCGGTGCCGGTGGGAATTTCCGTAGCAGGGTGAAACGAGCCGACAAGATATAACATATTTAATCAACCGAACCGAATAGCCAACCAGCCAGCCAGCCAGCCAGCTGTTACCATGGCCGGATCGAGAGCCACCGGATGCTACCCGGTGAGCAGCATCGATCGTTTATTTTGCGGAAACAGCTTATGCAACCACGGAATGAATTAATTTTCCTACCCATATTATGCTTCCGTCAACAAGCTACTCGAAGCATGCCAACTGTCCATAAACATCTTTCATATTGCTGCCTGTTTTCTTTGATGGAGCTGATAATGGTGTGGACAGTGTGCTCGAGTGCTTCCGACCATGACCGCAGGGTTGAACGAACGAACTGTAAAGTTGTTGTGGTATTTTTAAAAATGACTTCGGTCCACGATTAAGGACGATAGCGAAGGGCGAACGAGCCCCAGCTCAATCCGGATTCCCCCACTGCAGGGGGAGGCTCGTAAAACATCGTATTATATTAATGTTACATAATTTGCCAAAGTCGTTAGGTGGCGTAGGGGTGAATGAGGACGAGACGTGGATCTCGTTTCGTCCCTGGCGCCTTGCCGGCGTCCGTTCCGGGGAATTGGATACTCATCGTTCGGGCCTCGGGTGTCGCGTCATGTTGGGTGTTCGGTTTTTCGGTGCAAAACAGCTCGGGAAACATCTGTATACATTTTTGCTGCATAAATTTTCTTGCGAACTGTCTTTTCA
>JXXA01009023.1:0-28276 GCA_000956255.1 Anopheles punctulatus | reverse complement strand
ATATATTTATAAAAGCACATATATAACACATATGTAAGGTAAAAATATATAAATATTCATATTCATATGCACTTTGAACCTGTGTTAACAATTTCAGCGGTATTGTACAACATTCGTTTGCAGCATAAACCTCAACCGTAATCATAGCATCAATGCTACTCATTGGCTTTTGCATACAAACAAATCCAAAACGGCTGGACAATCTCAATATTTGTGATCACATCACAACCCAAGGGATTTCGGCCTTATATTACCGACGGCTATCAACTGTTGTACTTAGATATAGAAGATCCTTTGGTATTTTTTGTTTCAACCATCACTCCTAAACCGAGTCAGCAAAAAGAAACATGTTTGCTGAAAGGTTGCTTTCCTATATCAAAAGCCTCAACCCATGCAGATGGGTTCGACAAAAAAAACTGGCATCGCGATGAAAATTGATAAAGTTGAGCATACCCAGCAGAATCGATATCGAATCAAAACAAAAAACTCTCGCAAAGAATAGGGTATCTAAGTGGTACCATGTGCCATAAAAGGGATAAACGAATGCTAATTTTAATTTTGGAAGGTATCCTACAGATCCACGGAACGCACCTGCCTTTCGTTGCAAAATATTCTCTTAACGCAAAGCTAAAGTGCCGTGGGTTGAGGGTGGATCATGATTCTAACCCTTATATTGTACGGAACGTTTGGTGGAAAATATTACAAAACTTACAATCCCTTTCATCGTCACTGTAAAACTATTTTTCATACACACAGGAGCTGTAATATGTGCAAAAGTAGAAATAAAACCTTTCATATGTTTGCGTCCTCCCTCCATTGCGTAATTTTATCACTTTTGATGAACCGAATACAGAGAAATGATCGGAGCTTTCTTCGTATTGTAATTACCTGCAATGCATGTTGATGCATGATTTTCCATAATCTATCTAAAAGACTCGTAGGATGCATTCCTTTCGAGCGGTGCGATGTGTGTGAGTGTGTGCAAAATATTGGACAATTTGTTGGCCGCAATGACGGGCGGATCGCGTCGCAGGATGACGAACGATACGTTCATGTCCTAGCACGAAACACATTTCACGTCGCGGAGTGGGTGTCAATAAGTGGGACCAACGTTGGCGAGGTTTGCCAACGGCGAGATACATCGGTGAAAGGCTGCAGTGCTGTATGCGAAACACATGTGCCACCTGGAAGGTGGGTATCGTAACGATAGACAAACCATTTGTAGTAAGTGCAGTTTTGCAGTCTAACATACGGTACCGGGTACCAGTGTGCAATCGAATCCTTTCTTTTGAATATCCATTCTCATTGTGTTTCACTAGCGACGACTCATGCGACACGAGATCGAGTTCATATTGGTGATTTATAAATTGAAACACACGATTCTGGTGCTAGTGCTAGAAGCATTAGTCTTGAAGTTATTGTCCATACGAGCATTAACACTCCCAGCACGTTGGTACAATAAATTACTGTTAGAAAACAATTACTACCGGACCTCGGATGGTCCAGCCCAATGCCTACCACGAGTACAAGCAATCGTTATCAATGCTGAAAGTTCGTAAATAAATAGCCATTTTGATGCTGCAAAAATTATCTCACAAGTCTTCACCCATCTTGTCTCGGTATGAGAACAGGCAGAAAACTTTAAACAAACTTGCGAGCAAGAAATGGAACCGATTCTCATTAAAACTTGTAACGAAACACCACTACTACCAACACAGCCGATCCCTTTTGCACGATCGTGTCATCAGCCGTGTTAATCGTTTCTTTTTTGCGTACGGAACGATTTGTTTATGTTTACGCAGGAGTGGAAGAAAACAATCCATCAATCGAAATCGACAACAAAAAACAAGAGCATTCTTCTTGGCGGAGTGAAGCCAACTTGGCAACCAGGAGACTCTAACAGAATGTGTTAATTCGCATTCAACTCGAGGCGTAAACAAATACTGGCTGCCTTTTTACGCCACTGGCATGTCAGCCTTCCAGCTATGCCTCTCCATACTACACTGCATACTATCCATAGCAGTACGATTTTGGAGTCAGGGAAACGGGAAACATCTTTCACGTTGCTGTCGCTGAAATGTTGCGAATTGCATCCGCTTGTGCGAAAAGATCACGTCCCGCCTGCGTAAAAGAGTAACGAATGAAGACACCAGTTCTTGATTGACTGGTTATCGTTGCTAATCCGATTAATACACACGATGACAGACGCATTACGGACGCGACGGTGAGGAACCCCCTGGGGTGGATGATGACATTTTCTTCGGCTGTTTCCTCAGAGGCAGCTGCCTGCCAGACATCAGAGCTCACCTGCCGGTACCTGCAACAACTACAAGAAGTTCCAACGTTCAATCATCCACGGTGGACAGTGAAAATCTTTCCATAATGAGTTACCTTCTAGAAGCTGCCTCCTAACTCCTGCGCAATCGTGGGACCGCCGTTTCGATCGCCACCGAATAATGTTTATCGTTGGGAAATATTGTCTATTTCTGAAATGATGAAAAGTTTCTGAAGATGAAGATTATTTATTTGTTTTTTACCGGTTGCTGTTAGAGAGGGATGGGAGAGAAGCACTACACTGGACGCGTCAGGAAGCGAGCAATATTTCCCCACGATGCGATTTGTTCGCTGCGCTGCGTGCTGGGTCTATCGATGTTGAACGCATGATCGAAGGGAAGTAAAATACGACCGATGGTGATGGTATGCCCCGCTTTAATCCGCCTAGAGGACGGATGAAATCTCTTCAACCAACTTCCGATCCGTAAAAGAGGAGTGGAAATTGAGATGATCACCATAAACACACTCGCTCTGGTAGCGAGCACATAATTGATGCAAGCATTGGGAGTTTTTCCTAATGTTCCTGAAGCTCGTGGTATACACGCTCCGTTCCGGAATTCCGTGTAGAAGCATAATGTTTGCATATTTATAGTAAGGAGAAATATTTGTATTTACAAAAGTGAGTATTATTTCAGGCGAACTATTTCCTAACGCTTTCTGCCAGTAGGAGCAAACAAGAAAACACGCTTTCGATAGCACGTTTCCTTTGAGTCAGCGCCTGCTAAATATGAACGGTTGTATCAGTAAACGATTGCTCGATAGTATACTCTATATGTACCTCTCTCTCTCTTTCTCTCTCTATCTCTTTCCCTCTCTCTCTCTCTTCCTCTCTCTTCCTCTCTTTTCCTCTCTCTTCCTCTCTCTTTCTCTCTCGCTCTCAACAGTTTGTGAAATACAAACCGCTTATTTCCAGTCACGCGAACGAGCTCGTGTTTGTTAAAGACCACATTTAGGCAACACACACACGTGGAAGCGACGGTTGGAAAGGAACGGGCGAGAAAAGGAAAAAAAATATACATCATACCGCCACAAAGCACGTTCGTATCAGTACCGGGTAGCCTACTGTGTCGACTTCAAAACTAACCTGCAAAACCGCACCGCACAGAGAAAAGGCGACAGGTCCCGTGCATTCGCCGTCGGTTATTGCGAGTTGTGGGCAAAGAAATAAATGTTAATGAAAACTTCGCACCCAAGAGTGTACGGGAAAACTGTACAAAAGAGCTAGTTAAAAGTTAATTTCTACATTTTCACACATCGCTGGTTGCACGCTTGGGACGAGACCTTACACACACGCTTTGGGACGAGACCTTACGTTAAACTAGTCAGCGTTGGTACTGCAATTTTTCTACATTGGATAACTTTTACCCCGCTCTTATAAAACTGCCTAACTTATGCGGCTTCCCTTTGCAACAGCAATGCAAATTTATGATTCGTCCAATCACTTACGTATCGATGCGGGATCAAATTTTATAGGAAGATTGATTCGCAACATGCAATGAATAATTTTTTTTTCGAAATTATATTTCTTTGAAGTGCTCATGCACTCCTGCAAACAAGGCACCTATGTATGAATCAGGCTCCAGCTTCTAGCCTGATTGCGAGTGGTACACCTCAAAAAGTCGCGTTGTTCGCGAATAAAACGAGAACGCCTCAAACCATCCGGGACAACGCAAGCACTCGCTCAAATGTTCGCTTGCCCTCTCTCGCGTGTCTCGGCACTGGTGAAAGTGTGCATGGAAGCCGCACACACATAGCAACTGGCAGTTAAATTTCGTTTTATTAAATCGTTTTTCTTAAAATAGAACCTTATATTTATATTATGACGTATTCGCAACATCGGGATCGGACACAGTCGGACGTGCCCTAGGGAAGCTCTAGCCTAGGTCTCTCGCCATAACGTTTGCGGGATCATCGGCACGATCTTCTTTCATTCGATCGTACTGTCGCTCAATCCATCTCGCTCCGTCTTACCGTTCGCTCGATTTTCACTTGATCGGATCTTTCCAGGAGGCGGTTGGCAGCGAGGGTGGGATTGAGGTAGCCGTCATTCGCTTGATCGCTTTCCCTCTCGTCCGAAAAGCGCGCCCGGGGTCGGGTCTGTTCGGCTTTCGCCTTCGTTTATGGATTTATGAAAAACGACCACACCCCGACACACTGCCCGCTCTCGTGATCGGGCCCGTTGCACAATATAAGATGTCGCTGTTAGATTTTTACCCACCCAGTGGGTAGTGGGTTCATCGACATGGGGAGGGAATGGGAGGAGAACCCTAGGTGCATACTACCGAACGGAACGGTTCCGCTTTGGATGTAAAGGGTTTTTCGCGGTGAAAAGTGTCAGTGTCCGCTCTTCATGTACGTCAGAAGCCGTAGTGCATCATGGCCATGCATGTATGTGCCACAGTGATAGCAGGCACTGTCGTTCTTTCTCCCCCTTCACCGATGTGATCTATTAGCGGGTAGATGAGATAATACATGCTCGCAATTTATTTCTTTGCTAAGTTGACTTGTCTTATTTCTGTTTTGTTTTCCGCTTTCAACAAATCGGCTTTCGGAGAGAAAGTAAGTAAAACAAACTTGAAATATAATTTCTCAATTTATCATTATAATTAAACTCCCTCTATAGGAATGCAATACCATAAACTGTACGTTCGTTTTCCATCTTTCAACGAAACCCAATGGACGGTATTTTGATGGGTGTTGAAATGTAAAGTGAGCGGTAGCGGTGGATCTCGGAAAGAAGAAAGAATAATAACACAATATTCCCATGGACCCAGAAACTCCCAGAAAACCAGACGAAACAACCAGCAGCAACCATCCGTCCGAGAGGCAATGGTTTTGTAAACAAATAAATACCGCCAACGTGCCGAAGCATCAGGTGAGGATCATGGTGTAAGCGTGCGCGCTGTTCAAAGCCCGAAGGCGATCGGTTTCAACCTAACCGAGCAAAGCGCAAGGAAAAACACTACAATGCAAAGCGGAGTATGCAAAGAAAACTGATGGCTGAATCCGATTACCCGGGCCGTTATAAACAAACCGTTCGGAAATAATAGAATTCACATAAATAATCGACGGAAATTACATTTGCTACATTCTCCGCTTCCCGCGCAACAGAACCGAAAGAGTGTATCCTACTCCGATGAGAAACGAAATCCTGCCTGCATTGCACAGCGGACATGCAACCGGCAAATGGCAATTAGTAATACGGTTAAACGCTGTCGCTGGGTTCACCGGAACAGCTTCCAGCGTTCAGAAGCATTCAGCACAACATAGCGCAGCATCACCATCGGCGGTTGAAGATTTCGCTGTATTGTTGTATAAACAATGAAACGAGCGAGAGGGGTCGTCGGTGGGGAGCGAAAATACAAAATCGAAAGATCACGGCACGTAATGTAAGCGAACGTGCCGTGATCGGTTTGGTGAACAGAAAATTCCACAACTAAAATGGTGCACGTGGACGCCCGAGAATGTGGTGTGAAAACTGTCCGTTTGGTGGCGGAAAAAAACACTAAAAAAAAGCGGCATGCAAGATATAAACTTGCAAGTGGAGCGCCTGTTTCTAACGCCTTATTCTATTGGTGGAATATTAATCGACGATTTTGCTGATGTCCAAACTGCAGAACTTCCAAAAAGAACTGCTAGCCCAAACTAAAGCCTGCTATGTTTGCGGTTTCATTCTCTGTTTTGGTTGCCATTACGTCACGTTTTGGTTGCCATTCTCGAAGGTGGGCTAGTTAAGTGTATTAATTGCGTATCATTTACGACCGAACGCAACCAACCAGTGCATTCCGTTCCGTTACACATTTTCCGGTTTGGTAAGTTTTCTCAAAAAACCAACCAAATGAGGACAACTGTGTGTTTTTCATTTATTTTTTTTATTCACCAAGCCTCCTATCAACACGCTCGTGGCCGTTAAGAGGGCAATGAAATAATCGGTTTTATTGACCATCGACGAGTGTTCGGAAACATCGATAAGAAAATCAAAACTCACATAGACAACCCACGCTGACGCGTACCATGTCTATAAGGACATAGACAGCGATCCGATACGCTCCACTCCACTGGGTACGATCGTTCGATCGGTTAGCTAGTGGCAAATAGTAATTGAGTGTTTATGAGAGGATGACTCCCCATGGAAGAGATTGGAGTGTAAAGATCATCCAAGAAGCGGCCGGTAATAATTGAAAAAATAATTTTCATCCCAAAACTTTACGACGGCTTCGCGTGTGTGTGTGGGCCTGGATTTCCATAAATTCTGGTTCTTCTACACTCCGTTGCCCTGCCGAGGCGATAACTATCGTGTGGGAGTAGGGATTTTTTTACAGTCTACATATAGTCCAACCAAACTGGCCGAACTCGCAAATGGAAGATGTTTTAGAAGGCCAATAAAATATGTATGCATGCAAACGATCGCAACCGTCTTCGTGCGGAGCGACCACAATATCGTCGTCATGTTTTACTACCATATATTGTTTTCCGATCATCGGATTTTTGAAACTCGACGCCCCTTTTGCCCGATTTCTAAGAATACGTTCGTTGTGCTGCTCGATGAGCTCAGTGAATTCCTGTGCGATGATACAATCCAAACAGGCGAGAAGAATGCAACCCAAATCAACCGGTGTAATTGTTGCCAATCACACAGAACCGGGTGTACGGGAAGTACGTCAGAGGTAGGTGCATGAGTCAGGCAAATGACTGTGTGTTACTCCGGTTACATTTTCTCTCACATGACAAATACTTACCACACGTGGGTCGTGGACCAATTCCATTTCCCAAACCACTATGTCTATATGAGTGGCTTTGACGTCAGCATATCTACTTGATCGTGATGCGTGGTTCCATCACCGCACCCCCACCACCCGCACACAAGCGAAATCAACAACACTGCTTAACATACCCGTAATGGGCCGATCGAGTTGAGTGTGTTTAAATTTAAACATGCCTAAACTGAAATTAGACGATAAATTATTCACTCGCATATCGGTCGTTTCTTCTGTGTGCGATGAGAGAGTTAAAATGGAGGATTATGTTGTAGCGACGCTTTGAAGCATGCTACATGCTACGCGCCAAGGAAAACCTCAGTTCCCCAATCTGTTACAACTTCCGTCCGTTTGCGAATCTCGGAAAGGCGGAACGCTAACATTTACGTACAACAAGTGGTCCATCCAACCTGCATGATGAGAAACGAGCAACATTTCAGCATGTTCCTATAATGCTGCCCAGGTGCGGTCGACCAACGCTGGTCACGCTGCTGCTTTTAGCGTCTTTTTTTTTTGTTACCCCGCATTTAATTCTCAATTTGCAAACGCTTTTCTTTGTCGTTCATGGTCGAGGAGGAAGTGGCAGGGAGGGGGGGGGGGGTGGCTTGTGTGAGTCTATCTATAGGGGACCGACAGTAGGTTTTTGGAAGTTTCGTTGCTCGTTTCTGCTGCGCTGCTGTCAACGAGCGTGAAGCGTTCGAGAATCATCTGTCAACGAGAAGCGCCACACAAGCAGAACAACGCCAACGCGCACCAGTGTTGATTGCATATTTTTTTCCTTCTATTTTCCATATATCGATACTCTCTTTGCTGCCACTCACCCAGGACACCTGGATCGGTCTTCCGGATACCGCGGGAGGGTAGCGGACGAAAATGGCGGACAATTTATTGAACCGAGCCGGACACGATTCGGCCAAACATCGGGGGTTTTTGTGGGTGGTTTGTGTCGCACACTAGGGTGGCCTCCTCGTTAGGAGGACGTGAAAATATATGACCATCGCATGTCTTTTACCATGCCATAAATGCCCCATATGTGGGGGCCCAGCCAACAAGACAACATTACACGAATTATGATACGTGTTGTAGCAAAAAATTAAACTTGAAACTGTACAACCACCACCACCGGCATCGAACGATGTGTTGACAGATTGCAGATCCACAATTATACCGTCCACTTAAATGCACCGTTCGTTAGTATGGACGAAGAACAGAGTGTTTCTCCAATTAAAAATCCAACTACTCAAAAAAAGTTTCAGTTCATAGGAACAAAAATAAAACTCCCCTTTGAAGTTCGCTGCAACGAAAACAGGAAAAGAGCACTGACAAAATAAGATGCAACTCATCGCTGGTACTGTTTATCTGACGTGCATTATCGCAAAAAATGCACATCAAAGCCCTAAGCTCGCTAAGAAAAACTCTACACACAGGAAGTAAAAATAATAAAAGAGCCGCAACGCTCAATCTCAGACGTGCAGTCTTGTAGAAGATAGATAATATTGCATAAAATTTCCAAAAAAGATGAAAGGAGATAGCGAAAGCAGGAGAGAGAGAAAGAGAGAGAGGGAGAGAGAGAGAGCGATATATTGCTACACTATGAGATACACTAGACGAAATGTAAGGCACAAATCAAAGCAGGTCCTTTAATTACATCGCCACTTTGATTGCTCTTTGGCGGATTGATTCGTACAAAACGATGTGTTGCTATCGTTTTGAATATCATTTACGTTGCAGCTGACTTGAGGAGAAAGTACTAAAGTAGCATTCTTGAACCGTTTGCGATTGGTTTCTAGTATTCCTCACACGCTAGATATTCGCCCTACGCAGTCCTCAATCCGTCTCACTCACGCACGAAACCATCTTCCATCGCATCTGCCAAGGCATCGTACCCGTGTGAAGGAAAAGCCGGTCGCTTCGGTGGAATCGTGGGTGAAGACAAGTGTTAGTGTGTCGATGGTTTATAATTAATATACGCCGATGCATGGAAGTGCGCGCGCGCGAGCGCACGCGACTCGCGGCCGGCACTCCACAAGCGCCCGCTGGTACATTGTGGCCATCCTCGATCCCAGCGCGCACATTCATCGCGCACGTATCAACACGCACACGCACACACACATGTTCTTATTGCCCGTCCCTCACCACCCGCACGCGCTGAAAGACACCTGCGGCCCACTTGGAGTCACCCTGACGCGCGGCTAGAAGTTCGGCGTTGGAGAAAAGACGTTCGATCGGAAAAATCGGAAGAAGCGTTTTCCACAGTTCGCTCAGTTCGTTGGGCAGCGTCACCGGGAGCTGTAGTAGCTCGGGTCCGTTTCCGCTTCGGGGGAAAATAAACCGCTCCGTGTACTCACGATCACACGTGACGCGTCACTTCAACTTTGGTGTGATCAAATATTCAGGAAGCCGTTTTTGCTATCTTCCAAACTCGTCCAACGTGCCAAATGTTTTAGTGCAAAAAACGTCCAGAAAATACATTTGAGCCCCTACACACACTTAAGCTTGACCACTTCGAGCAGCGAGCTGTCCGTGACAAAAGTGTAAAGTTTTTCATCCCGACTCAAAATTATGCTTCCAAACTAGGAAGAATGTGACATATGTTAAAACATTAAAGATGGTGGAAAAATGTACTTAAAAAGTACTTTTCAACCATTGTTCGGAACAGAGGACCATCGAATACGTCCGAAGCGGCGAGAAGCTATATCATGCTGCGAAAAAAGTTAAACTTTTCCAACTTTTGTCTTCAGTGTACCGTAACTTTGCTTCGGGTTAAGGTCAGGCGTTCAGAGTGAAGAGGATGAAGATAATCTTCCAAAACCAGCAAGAAGCAAAAACAAAACAGTACGAAAAAGTACCTTTCCCGTGAAAGGAACCAGAAGACACACTGGTAAGTGTTGAATTTCTCTCGAAAATTGTAAAACAAGCGGCAGTTTCGTAGTCATGTTGCGTATTTTCTCAAAAATTATCCATCGCGCAAAGATTGCGTTCGATTGCGGCACAAATCACAGCATGCAGTGAATATACTTGAGATCATCATCTCAAAAATAGGCCGATCGTCGATAAGATCGAGCGGTCGGTTATTTCGGGATATCGAGCTGTTCTTCCGTTCCATTTTCCATTTTGTTTGGTAATCCAAAATCCAGACTCGCTTTGCTTACAAACGAAGTGTACGGACCATGGAGGGAGAGGGTATAAAATAACAAAACGTTAACGCCCAAAACGTGAGTGAGTGGCTTGTGGCGATTGAATTTCGTTTCACACTCGCAGCTCCGCATTGCAATGTAAACACTGCACATTTCCCAGCGGCAGTCCTTGCCTCGTTTCGACGGGTAGTGGAAAAAAGCATTTGAACACGACCATAACCACCACCAGATTGGAAAATATCATTTAACTATTTACAAAACGATAAAAAAGCAGTTACGAACAGTACCAGTGAAAGCCCTGATCAATCGATTTCGATCGTTCTCAGTGCCGCTTCCATACGCTTTCGGAATTCTAGCATCTGCCCATAATCAACGGTTCTAAAATGAACTGCTGTTGTTTTTTTTACCTCCACTCACAAAAGTGTTTAAATGCACCACAAAGTGCGCCATGTGGTGTGAAACAGTTTTGTGTTTTTTTAAAATATTGACAGAATATGTGCCTACTAGATTGAGCGACAGATTTTCCCAGGCAGATCGTGTTCGAAAACTTTAAATTACAACAGGAACAAAAAACAAACGTATTGCCTTAAGCCGATATAGTTTTATTCGTTTTGGTTTCTTCGTTAGCTCATGGTAAAGAAAAATTAGCAGCTCGTTTACACCGCCACAAACGAGAACAAATCAGCTTCAACGCGTTTGTTTGTCCGTTAATAGCCCACCGGTCAGGCGAAGTTGCAGGCACCTTCTTCGAACGAAAGCAATTGCCTACTTTGATGCTCAAATACATTGCCCCAGTTACTGCGTAAGTACGTGCCAGCGCAAATCGTAACGGTGCGTCCTACTACACTCCTGTGTATTTGCGAACGTAATTCATTAAGGCTTAACGCGAGATTTAGCGTTTACAACAAATATTACGAACGAGAAATTGTCAGCGGGCATATTTGGAATGAATCCGCGTCACCGGATTGCCTATGGCAAAGAAGCTAGCAAATTGAGGCCAGAATACGAATTGCTACAGAGAAATGGAGATTGGAGAGATTAGAGAGATTGGAAATTGTTTGCACATTCCCGCACGATGCAATGAAGATTTCCAGTGCATTTAATGTGGAAGGAATATTCCTTTGCAATCATCGCAACACGCTGGCCGAGAGGAATGTGTTTCTCCGGAAATTGTACTCATCGTTGGCCACAACAACATGCAAGCTAACGAGATATGTTTGTATCATAGATAAACAATGTCACCCATTAAACTCGGCAAAAGACTTGTCTTTATTGTTTCTTTTTTCCATGTTCCTCTAATAATTTGTACCAACCAACAAAGCAGTTAGTACACTTGCTGCCAATTCTGCCAAAGCAAAGAAGCTTCCACAAAACGCGCAACTTTTTGACACAATATTCCGTGTATTGATTCACGCGAGGAGGAAGGAAAATCCATCCTCGCAACCTGTTCCTCTGAATCAACACTTTAGTATACCCATGTTTGAGTTACAGCAGTGTTTGCTGTACTCCACCGGTTCTAATTAAAAAAAACCTTTGGCGGCCGCTTGCTCCTTGGAAGTGAGTTTATTTTTTGTTTGTATTTGGCAGTGTGCGCTGTTTGTGAGAGAGCCAAAAGTCGTATATTTTTACATAACTTTTAACACTCGAGCATTCCGGAAAGTAATCAACAAGTGTACTTTTTGTTGGTACTCCCGTTTGGATTACCGTGATGCTTTGTTGAAGTAAATTTTACACTTGAAGCGAACGAGTGTTGTTTACCGAAGTGTTGTGGTTATTCGTAATTTATCATGCGTAACTGTTTGGAAGACCGTGTAGTGCCCATCTTTCAACCAGTGTTTCGGAATGTAGATGTAGCTTGTCATTCACATCCAACAGCGTCGAGCGAACCGGAACGATTCAAATGGTACCGCAGTATAGCATCACTCGGTACGTCTCGATACAGAGTGGAATCAGCATCTAATCTCTTCCGTTTCGGTTGTCATGGACAGCTGAAGAATTTTTGTTGAACTGAAGAACACGACCAATACATGAGGCTCACTGTGAAGAGATATTAGCATAACGAAAACAGCGGAAACGACGGTGCACAACGATGTGCTGCATTTTAACGATTGTGGTAGTTCCAGACCGTAGCGCACATTTGCCTTAGCGGGTGCTCCGAGTATTTGCCAGCTGCTTTTTCATAAAGGTTGACGGTGAGATTAACACCTCCCGGGGGAGGTGCCTACGCATTTTTCCCAGCACTACCGAAACACACGACACGCTTAGTCTGCAGTGATCGGCGCCACTCGTCCGGACACACTACGTGTTCGGGTGCGTTTACTAAATCAAATTGAATTGTCAGCTGCTACTACGTGTGGTGACGATGAATGTGGTGCAGTTGCGTGTTCGTGTGAGCGGCACACATCCCGGCCCGACACTTCGCATACTTTGTCCGACCTGGCTCGGTGAGGCGATGTTGAATATCGTGTTCATTTCCACCCGGAGTCAAAATGCAACAGCCCTAGTGTACGTCGCTGCACTAAAGCAAATGAAATTTGCTTCCAAGAAAATGACACTTGCGACGCGTGCACTCGAAATATTTCGTGCTAAGATGACAATTCTTCTTGTGGTTGCTTTAATCGGGGTAGCATTCCCCCACACCTCGCTCCAGATGTGACCACATAACAAACAGTCAACGACAGAGCGTCTCCATCGGCATCAGGCGTCTCCATCGTCACCAGGCGTCTCCACCCAAGCAACGTTGAAACCGTTCATATGAATGAATTACGGATGATTTGCTGCTGGTTGACGCTGGCTGCTTCTACAATTCTTCGCCATTTCATCGCTAGGCCCCGGTCAGCAGAGATGAGACAGAAGAGGGGGATCCTTATTCAAACATTTGGCACTGAACCAAAAAACGGCGAGCAAAACGAAAATAAGATGACGTCGACACGAATGTGGGTTGTGGCTTTGCACAATGAATGACAAGGTTTTTCAATGCTTTCATGGTAACCTCAGCAGTAGATGCTTCGCATTTCATTTGCGTACCACCAGCACCACTACGGCGAGGAGTCGTGTTTCAACCGCCATAACTGTCAAACAACTTTCTCCATTTGGTGAACCTACAATAAAATGAAAATTACCAACATGACATTTGATCACAACCTTCATGTAAAGGGTATGTTGAACGTGTATATCATTTCTTGTTTCAATCTACAATATTCTCCAGGGAGGATATTTGTAAGGAATGAGAATTTACTAAGAGCTTTTAATGTTCCTCAGGAGTTTTGTTAACTTTTTCAGCAACTATATTGCGTGTAGTAACATATTTACAAACACAGTGTTCTCTGCAAATGATCTTGACAGCAAGCCAGAAGTGAATAGGATCATATCCAAACCCTTGAACTTGGCTATCGCTCGTGTAGATATAAAGCTCAATATCGCTTACTTTCTTCCATATCCTGCTTTTTATAACAAACCACATAAGGAATAGTGACAGGTTTGTGTCTGGTGTCTGTGAAACTAAACCAAACTTCCTATGCGACGTCATTGCCATTCCACCATCTACGATCAATTGCCGCACAATAATACTGGAAGTTTTTACGACAGCTGTCACAGTCTACTGACGGACATCCAACCTTCTCGGGGACACGTGTCACGAAGGCGGCAGTGAACAGTCTCTAATCTACACACAATTACTGTTGGTCAACCGTTGACCGTCCACCCAAATAAGCCCAAACGTCATATCACTCGGTTGAGTGCGCGAGGGGATATTCTTAAGCCATAGGTTATCATGAGTAGCTACTCGCCCCAGGGAGGAAACCACGGTTTAACACCACGTAACGGTATCGCAAATAATAAACATAAATTATGAAGATTCTTATTGCATATTGTGTGCTGTTATGAGAGCGGGTGAAGCTGTATCAATTTTGGGATCATATTCAGCCGCAAAGTGAAGAAATACCGGGGTGCATCCCGTCTCGTACCGACAACTTGCATGTTCGTTGTGTTAGGCTAGAAAAACGGATGCGCGAGATGATTGAGACATTTTAGAAATGTATTAACCAGAAACGATAGTTTATTGCTTCTAATGTTTCTGTGCATACAAATGTTCCCAAAATTCAAGAGAATGTCAAAGTATCTTCTTTGTAATAAAATATTGCTTGTATTTCATTTTGTGGTTTTTGTTTTAAAATGTGTGACAAATTTTGGAATCGGTGAATTTTTGAGTACTATTAATTCATTAGAGTCTCATTACAAACCATTTGTACACTGTTGACACCACTCGTTTGAGGTAGTTGTGATGATATTTCCCTACGGCTGCTACTTGTTATCCATAGTTACAATCTTTTTCACTGAATGAGCCAAAGCAATACACGTAGCCGATAGAAAGTTAAACCATTCGAGGAATTATTTCTCAGTCAAATTCCTGCAAGTTATTTTTGTGACTGAGAAAAATACCATCCCTTGCAATGGCTTTTTAGTCCATCACTTTTATGTTAGAAAATTATTGGAGCTATTGCCTGTGGATGTTTTTGTTTTTTAAATTTGTTAGCGGAATATATCATATCGCACCGAAAAGTGGTTTATTTGCAAATAGCCATGTCACCGCCAGTCAATTTTAGGATATAGCCATTTTTTGTCACTTGAAAATAGCAATGATTTGAAAGCAAACGGAGGATAATAAAAAAAATACATTCACTGCTAGGCCTGAACAAAAGAGAGATAGGAATATTATGAGCATGGAAGCGAAAAATTTATCATTTACATTTGCATGCCCTCAGAAACCGATTCAACGTACTGCAAAAAAAAAGCAGGACCCATTCCAACCGAACCTTCACCATAAATTTTGCGCTTAATGGAAAAACGTTTTCTACACAAAAACACACACACTCACATACACACACAAGATGTGATGGTTTACAAAACGGCCACTTGAATGCAAAAAACATCAACACAAAAACTGTCCAATCCGACTCGAGTCGACGACTAGCAATGTGAAGCGTGCAGCGGGACAAAATAGTCACCTTTTTTGCGCCCCTGGTGAACAAGAAAACGTACCAAATAATGCACACCAAATGTGTGTCACAAGATAAACGGTTGCTTTTCGCCGTGAAAGCTAAATAAAACACCCCGCTTGGGGCAAAAAATAGATGAAAGAGCTTTCGTTTTAAAATTTTCGAACGGTTGCTTCAACGACCACGTCGGAAATACAATGTAGGCAAAGGTCTACCTGAGGCCGGACAGTTCATCGAGCATGGAGGAACGGATTAATCCAATTTGATTGCCACTTCTGTGCCTATGAGACGCTGTATTATTGATGGACGTACAGCGCTAGAAGCACAAAAGGATTGCACGAGGGCATGTGACGGCACGGCACGATGACGGCGATAGATTGTTGGTAAAGCCCTGGGAAAAAGGGTATTAAGACTAGTGCACGATACTGATTGACTGCTCGTTCGATGGCCGCTGGTAAACAGGCGAATCAATCTGAAATGTAAATGGAACGGAAAACTGTTGGCCACAATGGCAAACGCACTTGACCGTGCCAATCACGGCGGGCACATTTACGGGTGCATCTTGCAAGTGCGTTCACAAGCGGGCGGCCACGTGACGTGACGTCGAGAAGACGAAGCAACTGTGTAAAGACGATTTACTGCCTTCCGAATCACAGATCGATGGTTAATTTCAAGCGCTTCTCTGACGTGAAGCACGAATTATTTACACTCGGGCTACGGGTACACTCGGATACGCAAGTACTTCTCAAACGAGCGTGTTCGCTTTCTACATTAACGACCGGTATTTGAACGCCTGAACGAATAGTGAATCACTTCCGCTTTTCACTGCTACAATTGCCTTCGCTAACCGTATACCATACGGATGCCGAAAAATTCCCCTGCCTGGAATTCGTACATCGATTCATTCCAATGCCAAACAATCACGCTTCAATAAGTTACGCTTCCTTTCCTACGGGGAGGTAGCCACCGGTAATGCCGTCTTTCATCGTATCGTCTATGCCCACTGACCTTTCCAGCCCACCGCTTGGCACCAGTGCTGACCGGGGATATGCGTGTGAGATCGCGTTTCATAAACTTATGACAGCCAAGCCATTTGCACTTAGCCAGTTTCCAGTTGAGTTAGTCGTTGGAACTATCCCAAGTGGGGTGGGAAATTGCCAATAACGTGCGGTTTCGACCTGTTAACGGTGTTTGAGATTGAGAGTGGGGTAGGTGTCGGTCTATTACCTTACCAATCGACGGTTCGTACGGTTCGCCGACCGTTCATATGATACCGTTTGGCATCGTTTAATGGGCTGACGGCGACGGTGTGACCTCGTCCCATGTGAAGGCATACGTGTGAACAACACAACGGTAAACCACGCATCGTAAGCCTGCCTGTCGTGTGAGTGCCGGTGTTTCCTTTGATGCATCCTCTGCCTTTCGTACTACGTAATGCAGCGCACCTTCCGCAGCTATTTTCTCGCCAACGAAGAAAGATCAAAGATCATTCACCGTGGAATGATGTCAAACAAAATATTATTGTCGCAAACACCGCAGTGACAAGCGTCGGTGGTAAGCGTCGAGGGCAGTGGAACAGTTTCTGGATAATTTATTTGATTAGAAACGGAGGAAAATCTATCATACTCACTGATGGCAACGATTTCGAGGAAAGTGTTTTTTTTTTGTTCTGCTCTGCTCCCAATTAGCGATGACCGAGAGAATGATCCGTGCTACGGTTTCGAGCAGGAGTCGTCCACCGTTTGCTCAGATTGCTATTAAGTGCAATGTAATCGATTTATCTTCTTCCGCTCATTCCCTTTAATGGTTTAACGATCGAAACCCAATCGAATGGTGAGTAGGAAACGCTCGTAAAAACCACGCTCGTTCACATTATTTCCATCATCATATTTCGCAACTACTGCGGGGGACACCGGAGATGCAAGGAAAATATCTCCAGATCCGTAATAAATAAGACAAACGAGCTGGAACGACAGCAACCCAACCAAACACTAACACAAACACCGTCAATCGCGCTTAAGTGGCTCATCGTGATAAAAACCTATTCCGTCGGATTAGCCCATTGCGCGATTAAAAGTAAGGTATTTTTAAGCCAGTAGACGTTTTAGCGAGAACTGGGTCACACATACAAACGCAAAGGGTAGTAAAATTGCCACTTGCCGTGCGGATCAATAAATCCCGATTCAAAAGCAGCCTGAAGACGCTTTTTTTCTCCTGCATGTGTTAATCTGCACAGTGTTAAATTGCTTTCAACTCTGCTTATCGATTCCGTAGCGCGGGAAATGATTTGATTACGACAGAATGCTCGTAAATTACCTTTTTTCCAAACAGAAAGCGTGAGGCACGAGTGTTTTATCTCTGTATTATTTAACATTTTCTTTAAAATCAATTTACCCTGTTGTTTTAAAGGGTTAATGTTAATTTAACATTTTCTTTAAAAAGATAACTTCCCTGTTGTTTACTTTTAGTTGAGCTTTTTGTTGCTTTTTCCTGCTACTAAAAGAAGAATGGCAACACTTTCCACCTGGAGGAAGATAAAAAATGCTCTCAATGCTTTCGTAACGTTGAATTATTTGCTCGAATTATTTGCTCCAGAAATGATGTCACTCATCCTAAATGACTCATTAATTTCCGGAGAACTTTTTGTCTCCTCACGTTACGCACCCGAACGATACCAAGTACAGGTTATACGACATAACGGTGACCACAAAACCCGCGGATCATCGGCGAGCCGCGTCGGTCGGGCAAAAGCAGCAGTGATGACACATTGCAGCACACACTCAAGTACCGGATTTACGTCCATTTCGATCCGATTTCTGATGGCAGTAAATCCCGATTTGGACGGCATTGGCAAACACGAAATCAACTTAAAAACCCCTGGCAACCGTGTACCGGCAACAGATAGCGGAAAAGCAGAACGAGTAATATGGCATCATATTTTTGCCGTGCTACACCCTGCTACTACTGCTGTTAGACGTTATCCATAACATACGTCGCGTCCCTAACCCAGTGCTACCTTTTTCTCTTCCTCCATGCCCAATGCATCCTTGGCGATTTAAGAGCTATTTTTATTCGCCACTACCCAGTGTTGATTCTTCAAAACTGTTCGTCACCTCACGATTGCTGTCCTCCCTATCGGTTCTCATAAGTTGAACTACCATATCGAGAGAGAATGAGAGAGAGAGAGGGAGAGTAAGACGACCCCAGCCACAATCGCGTCGAACTTAGCATCATGTCGCATCTTCCACCACGGCGCGTTTCAAGTACATGACAGAACAAATTTTTATTTGCCAAGCTGTTGTTAGTAGCGTGCGTGGTCGCAGTAGGCTTGGGCACCCGTGCATCAGCACGTTTGCGCTGTGCTTTTTGCTGATGTTTTGCTTGCCTGTCAGGATTTTGTACATTTTACGTTATATAGCCACGATTAATGGTGACGAGTGCGAGCGCCCGACGTAGCAAGATCGTCCACCCTCACCATGCGGAGCGCGTAGACACGCACACAAACACACGATGTGCCGGTGCAATTTTGCTGGACGCTTTGTGCCATCTCTTTTTGTGTGTTTGTACGGGTTTGCGGAAAATGGTGATTTTTTCCCGAAAGAAAACGTGTTCTAGCTCATTTCATTTCGATCCAACTTCGAGCTCGAAAGCAATTTCCAAATGATCCCAACTTCAGATGGAAACGGGCATGGCCACGGTAACTCTACACGAACGGTACATAATCGGCTTATCGAAGTATTGAGTGTTTTTTATGTTTTTTTTTAACAATCAGTGACAAAAGCCCTCGCAACCGATCGTACGAACTGGTGTGGAGAAGAAAAACGGATACGCCATAAACACTTTTCTAAAACTGTTTGTAAAATTGCCTCGTTTTGTGGACTTGATGAGAGTCTGATGAAACTATTTTCATCCTTTTTATTGTTTCAGCATCGCACAACCCACGGCAAAGGCTTACTAGGAGGTGTGTGTAAAGGTAAGAATGTTTTTAGTAACTTCACTTTACGAAAGAAAAACGCACCCGTTGTTCGAATGCTCTGTTCCATCGTTAAAAAATTGCTACCAAGCACGATCTGCTCGGTCCACGTGAAGCTCATTTATGATTTGATTCTGACAAATGGAAACAACTTTTATTGTACGTAAAATGCTGCTTGTAGCAGCTTTCACGTTCTTCCACGTGTCTAATTACCTATGTCATGTACAGACCGTTAAGCCACCCGGGATGAAACAGCATATCATTAAAAGCGACATCGAAGCTAGGCCCCCACCAAAGAAATCACTCTCTAATGAGCCGTCAGATTTACATGTATGTGTGCGTATGTATCTGTGATACGTGATACAGTTGTCACTAGTGCAAAGCCAATATAACGCGAGGCACCCGGTTTAATTACGATTATTAAAAATCATTTGAGCGGAGCAATCAAAATTAAAACAAGCCGCCATAAATTTCCTCGCCACACGCTCGCACTCTATCCAAATAACACTCCCACAACTTGCCAGATGAATGTCGCATCATGCCACCCTCCACCACGGCTAAGCTGTGCTGTGATTCGGTTTGTCTTTTATGTATATGGTCGTGCGCGATGTTGGCCCTGCTCGTTTCCCTTCCGGCTTTGTCTATTCGGTTTCGGGGTGGACTTTATGCTCGGTCCCATAAAATCCCTCTGAAGACCGTTCCTAGCCCCCTCCCTCTCTCCCCACCACCAACCACCCACCACGCCATCGTCGACCAATTGTTTAATTTCCGAGATTCTTTCTTCACGCGTGGCTCACCGACGCGTGTGACGGAAACGGGTGTTTGAAATTGAATACCCACAACACGGCAAAATAGTTTGGCCACCCGGAGTAGTCACCACAAATCGGATACCACACCCGACTTGCGCGGAGCTTGAAAACACTTGATGTCGAAATGATGACGGCTGGTATTCTACACCGCATCATCATAAATTATCCGGTCGTGCGCGACATGCTGTGCGGCACAGGCTAGGAAAGAAATGCTATCGAGAAATGCGTCCTATGCTATTGAGGCGGAAAAGTGACCGAGTTCGGTGCACCGCAGATCGGCTCCCATGTAGCTGTTCAATAAATTAAAATTAAAACATCCCTTCATGACATTTTAGAGCCGTGTAAGATGGAGAGACAGATTACACTCTATCTCTCTCTCTCTCTTTCTCTCTTCTTCTCTCGCTCTCTCATTCACTGCCTCTCTTTTCCGTTGTCTTTGGTACGTGGAATGGTACTGTCGGCGAGGCGATGTTTCCTGTTGCTTCTGTTGTTGATGGGAAGTGGAATTAAATAAATTCGTCTGTTATTTACACTTACTACCAGCATCCGGGAAAATTCATCCCGAGCAGCACTGAGTGCGGGTTTCTTCACCCCCTTCTCCTCCCCCCATCCTTCTCTAACCCAACTGGAATACTCAATTATCCATCATTATGTCAGCCGTAATTGATCCGATTTTGACGTTGTTGGACATCTGGTGGACAGTGCAGGGGATTGGAAGTACGTTATCGTGGTACAATTTGTTGCTAAATGAATTCAATTCATCTTCCACTTCCACTCATCTTCCACTCAAATTTAAAACGGGTTTGGTAGAATTTTCCTTCATACTATATCTCGAGAGAGGAACAGCGCTCTCTAACCACACAGGCAGTTTTTAGCAGGCAAGTGCAAATTTAAACCACCACCACGGTGGTACCCCATTCCTCAACCCTTTTTTACCCAACAACCATACCAGGTCACATACACAACATATGCGATGATCACGTTTTTATTACCACCTAACGTTTCACGACTGGCTTGGCGAGCCGAGTGCGGGTGTTGAAAATGTTACCTCAAAACAGCTGCAACATTGTACGAGCGCGCGTTTAGAGAGCAAAGAACTTGTCAGGAGGTGAAAAAGAGGGGAAGGAGTGGCATGCTCTATATTGCCTCCAGGTGGTGGAGACACACGGAATGAGGGGGTCCCTTATGTACGGTGGGGGAAAGGAAAGTATGAAACATCGACGAACATAGCAAGGAAAATGGTTGTGGAGTAAAACAAAAAAACACACACACACACACGCAGAAGCATGTGCGCACCGAAATAGGAAAACAAAATATTGCGTACGGCCAGTCGCGCCCTGTGTGTGTGATGGTGTAGCAACTCGGTATAAAATACTGAAAGCAACACAGAAAGAAACAAAACGAAAACACATCAGCAGCTGTTGCTGCTGTTGCTGCTACTGAACACCCCTTAAAATTTATTGTTATATTCCTAGCCCTGCGCTCGTTCGACGTTCGGGGTGGGTTCCGAAGTATCTCAGTCAAGAAAGCTGGCCGGCTAAGCCGACGACAGCCCGATCCGGAAGCTCGCCATCGTACGCAAAAGTGTGCCCATAGCCCATAGACAGTGAGTACAAAAAACGACGGCTTTCGAGGGCCCGCTGTGGAGAGAAGTACTTTAGTTTTACTGTTCCTGCTGGAACTATCGTCGATGGTCGGCGGTGATTGTATTATCTGTCTCTCTCAATATACCAACGTTGGAAGGGTTTACCGCAAGGATTGGACGGCGACCCCAAGTCTATAAATTCATGTGTTGAAGAGCCTTTTTTTACACATCTTCTAGCGTAATTCAAACAATGACCTCACTGGTAGTCCAGATGAAAGATACAGGAAGAAATCGACATTGAAACAACACTAAGATGTTTCTTCTCCTATCCAAGCAGCCATGAATGGGAGCACTCGTTCGATTTCCTGTTCACTTCTTTTCCAGAATTAGTTTTTGTTTCTGATTTAATCGAGATTTTCGTTAAAAAAGCGCCCAAGATTAGGCCAAATTTTTACGCATCGCCGTATATTAAAACCAACGACATAACTGACCCGGTTATATCGTTTTTTTTTTGTGCGCTACAAAAAAAAACCATCCAAAAACCACCCAGATAACCGGACGGAACGTTTTTGTTCTCGGAAATTTCCAACGTTTTATCGAAACCTTCGCTATTATTCTTGAGCTGGCTGCAAGCCTGAAGCCTGAAGTTTATGCCTTAAACATCTTCAATCACTGCTACTGTGTGTGCGTGTGGGATTGATATAGTTATATCAGTTTGTTTTATGTTACCTCCTTTCATGAATAATTTGAAGGTGGTCTATGGGCCGCAAGTGACAATACGTTTGCCTTTCGGTTGTACAAGCCTCTCTAGGGACCCAACCAAATTATGGTAGTCTAATGGAACCATATTCACGTAAAGTAAAAGAAACGTAAAAACGTTGGGACCACACAGATAAAGTAGCGATTCACGATCCGTTGCACCGAAACAAGCGAAATGGAATTAACGAGTGAGGAATTCCTGCGGGCTTAAGTCGCAAAATTTTACTTTAAATGTCCCCCAATAAAGTGGTCATGATGTGGGCCTACTTTTAATACACCACAACACGCCAAACATCGTCGGCATGATTTGTTTTTTTTTTTTTTCGACTGTGCCGGATAGTGGCACAAAACTACGTGCCTTTCCAGATTCAAGCAGCGCAGGAATTGCCATAAATTTTTGCTGCATCGCCGATGATGAAGAACTTGTCCAGACTGACGATGAATTCGTACATTTTTTTTGTATCCATGCCTTATTGAGCACGCCCATGAGTCATCGCCGAAAATGCTTCGACTCATTACCGGAAAGAAAGTTTGACTGGCTTTTTCCGCCTGCCTCTTGAACGTTCGCTAAGAAGCTGGAGATGCTGCTTCTGTTGCTGCTATATCGGTTTGCCGCTCTCTGCTCGACGTAACATGCAGTGGACGACTGTTTTTCATCTCTATTTTTGCCTAGGGACAGCGTATATCGGCTACGATAAAATTTTATCTTTTTCTCCTCATAGAAGAACGGGTAAAAACGGGTGCAGATTTTTTTTGTGTGTTAAAATTATTCCATCTAATTTATTACCTTCTCGAAAGCGGTGGAGCAGAGCACAGTTCACATATGATTTCGAACGGGAAACGAACAAAACAGAAGTTTCCTCATTCAGTGAAATTGTGTTATTAATTCAGTTTGATTTAATCAACTTTTCTCTGTTATCACACACACACACACGCACATGATAAAGAAAAATTCAACGCAAAACGAATGTTATCACTAAACGACCGAATCCACTGCGAATTCCACTGCGCAGTCGAATAAAAGGTCGCTTGGAGAATTAATGATTTAGTAATGCAAATTTTTATCAAATGTTGGGCTTCATTCGCTCCAACCAGCACATCACTAGCAAGTAAGAACAAAGCAAATGGGAAGTGAGGAAGTATAATTTCAAACGAAATTGCTGGAATGTCACGACACACCCGTAAGCGGTACCATGAGACATATGAAAAAGTTTCATCTTTTGGTGTTTTCCTCCTAGTGCACACCAGCGCACCCGAGTGCAGCTTCCCGAGAGGAGCAACAAAACGAAGGAAAGAACATGTGCAACAATATTTGGCACTCAGAGGGGAATGTTTCGGTTTGGATGTGATCATATGTCGTACGAGTTCACGTGTGTTTACCCGAGCGTACATAATTCTTTGTTCCGTGTGCCAGCGGCCATGTGGTGCATTGTCTCATAAAAGCAGCCGGGCAGGGCCTGGCACATAAGTCAAAGATGTCGATAGAGTGTCGAATGTTACGACGTTACGTACAGAAGTTTTATCATCGTCCAATATACATGTGATGTGAGAGCGTCCTCTTGAGGTAAACTGTTTCAAACGAAGCAAGAAAAAAAAGCAAAGGCATTTGGCATTACATTGTTTTTTTTTTCTTATGTGGATACTTCTCTCGCAAAGTAGCACTTTCAAAAGAGCAACAAACTACAAGTGAAAAGCTCCATTTTGCACGAAACTTTCTGCCTATCATTGCAGAGCACTGTTGTGCTTTAATTCAATTACCTCCGATCGCTTAGTGCCATCGGTTTTATGATCGCTGTCTCGGGATCGTAAAACATCACTCGACTTGTTTGCTCTCCTTACGCTGCCAAAAATGGTTTGTTTATCGTTCAAAGCTAATTCCCACCCTTTCCAGCGATCGATAGCACGCTTTATCGCGGGTATTTTCGGCCCAACCGGCCCCGATGTCCCGATGACAAATGGATCATTAAAGTTATCCTTTCTGTTTGTGACTTTTTGCTGCTGCTCCTGCTGTTATTGCTATTGCAAACCGCATTTACACGGTAAGGAGGGGGAGGGTAGGATATTGGAAGTTCATTAAATATTGCCACTGCATTCTGATCAAAACAGCGTAAGCCAACACCGTCTCTTTCGCGGCCGTGTAATGGAGCAAAAGTGCTTTCCGATTAGCGCTCCCGGATGGAAGGAAGCGAGAAAAATTTACGACAGTCCATCGTGTCCAGCGCGACGAACAGGCCGTAAATCGATGCAAACGGACCGGGATTCCATTCGTGTCGGATGACACCATTAACGGTCCTGTAGAGCTGTCTTTGGGGAGCTGGTTTACTGACCCTATTTCCCAGGCGGCCATTGACATCGTACCTTCGCGCGCCTGCTTGATAAAGTACCGAGCGAGCTGGTGAGCTGATCAAAAGAAAGCTGATGGCTTTCTTTATAACGTCATTAACATTGTTTCACGACCTACTTTTCCCGGGACTTTTTTTCTGCATCCTTCCAAGGGCACTAGTGAACGCAGGCAAAGACAATCCCGGGCGAGATAGTCGACAAACGAGCGTAAGCACGAAAACAATCTAATTTGTACACCGATTTGGCAATTTTCCACCATATCTGGTCGTTTCGCGTGAGGTAATTGCGTCCAGCCGTTCCAATTCCACCATCACCACCGGAAGTGAAAACATGTGTTTCCGCGGGAATTCGAGAGCGCAAAAAAATCAACTGCACCACCAACCTGGATGCTCATTCGGTTGTGGTTGTGTGCAATGAACACTAGGGATTTGGATTGACGACGGGGTATATGGAGTCATCTTGGTGTGTATACATCATTTAACATCGGAATCTATTGAACATTCTGGCGCACGTCTCTTACACGGGACGGAGGACAAGCTCATTAATTTCAATTGATAATACGCTTCGGTCCGTCCGTGTACGCTTCGGTTCCCAATAGAAATGGCCGTCTGACAAATTTACGATTCTCATCCTCATCACAATCAGCATCCTGGTGTCGTACGCCCTTGTTCGAGAACAAGAAACGACAAACCGGGTGTAGATTCATCAAACGCAGATCCCTCAGACAACGCCCTCACTCGCGCGCAAATGAATGTGACAGCAGCAATTCGTGATCTCCGATCGCGTCTGCTTTCGCTATGCTTTAATGATCTACCGAGCGACCGACCGACGGAGTGTACAGGGTGGTCCGTGACCATGGTACACTCGGTACCGCACCAGTGGATTGAAATTCGAGCAGAGAAATCATTTGTCTTGGTTATAAGCCCAACAGCGCAACACAAAGGAACCATCCGCTGGGCGAGCGCATTAAATGCAACACCGTGACAGCACGCTGTGGGATGAAACATACTTGAAAGTGGGAATGCATTTTTCGGATGGTTTCGGAGTAATTTAGATTCTTTACAAATAATTAAAATTTACTACTGTCCTGTTGCGCCGTGAAGATGAAGCAACGCGACCGGTCCGGGACTTGTCACAATAATAAATAACATACATTTTCGTATGGAGTCGTGTTAGGAGAGCAGACGCTTACTCTTTTACTTGGTTCGGTTTGTTTCGAAAAACCACCTCTATTTCATTCGTTGGAAGCGTGCCTTACCCATAAATATTTTTGAATTTAAACACCGTAAGTATTGTTTTTTACACAAACTTGTCTGATTTTTTGATAAATATTTTCATTATTTTTTGCTGTCATAATATTCGTAACAAAGGCTGGTGCCATTGATCGTAAACGAGTCCACCTGTGCGTAGTTACGCACTGTTCACTTGGGGATGCGTTCACAAAACTGACCACCCTCAAATCAGATCATTCGAGTACCGGAAAGTGACCTAGACATGCTCAAAGCAAAAAATGGAGTTGCACTGCACGCAACTGAACCAAAAAAAAAAAAGAACGAAGCTGAGAACAAAAACTTCACCCAAAGACAACGGGTAAACAGACGGGAGCAAACGAAACGCACCGCCAAACGCATAGTCAGAGCATTACTATGTGGCGGTTCTCTCCGAGAACGATCACCGTGTCTTCCGTCACCACCTTTACCCCTCCTCGTCGGAACAAAGCGTTGAAGGGGAGTGATATAAATGTAAGGTTATTATTTTTAGCATTACACAAAATATTAATAGTACTCGACACGCTGGTAAGATCAATGGACGCATTCGGTCGGACACCGCTATTAGTGTCGGTTGCGATAGGTGCGCGAAGATTCGAATATCGGCCCCTTGTGCGTTGGAATGGCTTTCCTTTGTTTTCCTTTCGATAATTTAACGCGCGCGTCTGAATGGTTTCAGTGTGCGCGATCTCGAACAATACTCCTGTGGGGAATGATGGCGGAAAGGGGGGGGGCGTTTTTGTTTGATAGCTATTTTTACTTAAACGCAACGTGTCGTTCCGAAGCCTCAAAATGAACCAACTGCTGGCGCTGGCTGGGGCGGTTGAGAAAGTTATTCGAAAAGAATTCACGCAAACGGTGAGTTTCGATCTAGCGCGCGATACCACTTTTCACCGGTTGGGCAACAGGGGGTGAGGGAATAGAGGAGGATCTTGTTCCTGTAGGTGGAACAGAGGGAAACCGTGACACACATGTGGCCTCCCATCCTCACCTGCGTTTTGAAACAGATTTATGTGGAAATCAACGAAATTTATGACGAAAAAGGGTGCAACAATTGAGATTAATTCTCTTACTGAAAGATTATCTTCCTGATGGGAATGAGGGGAAAGACACGAACGGAGAGGGAAGGGGAGGTTCTATCAAAGCAAAAGGGTCGTGCGTGGATGCATACATGTACCCGATAAATTAATTACCCCTTCGAGCGGGTTCATTTCAAACCGCGGATAAATCGTGGAGTACGTGTTAACCCGTGCGAGAGAACGTGATATTTCATGAGGCATTATTTTTGAATACGACTCACGAAGACGACAGGTTTTGTGGAAAACAAAGCACACATTCTAATTTATTGATCACTTTAATTTATTGTGTGTAATTATAAGCGAATTACTCACGGGAGGATGTTTTACGATGGTTTTGGGAGGATTGTTTATTAGATAGTTCCCGTGCTTTGTTGGTGGTGTTTCAATTTGTATACATTTTTAGAAGACTATGCTACTTGGAAGTAGCTTATCTAATTTCAATCACACTAGAATCCAAAACGCAGTCTAAGATAATCGAGCTAATCGCTAGAGTTGTGTGCCGTGTAAAGACGTTTTCAAAAAATATTTTACACACCCATAAATTATGTGCAAATGAATTAGACAATAAGCGTCAGAGTGTGCGTTTCTGTTTGTCTGGGAACCAAAACCAAAACAAAATTAAACAATAAAAACACTTTTATATTCAAACGGAACACGGCATAAAAAAAGTTTAGCATAACGACATTCGGAAAATTCCAGCGCGGCCATATCCACTTTACGATGTTCTTGCAACGGGATTTTAACAACCGTGCCATAGTCGAAAGTTGGAACTAAAGCAAAGCGTTGCTAACGAGCGTTGCATATTGATGACCAGTATTCGGGCGCTTGTCTCAAAAGTGCCCAAAAGTGTGGCAAATTGTGATGGAATCATTTGGTGGGCGCAAACGGTCTTTTCTCGCCAAATTCAAAACGATCGCCATCGCTTGATTGTATGGAGCAACTTTTTTCCTTCCGTCGCTGACGTTTAGTGGTGAGCAATAAACTCCTCATCTTTACTATCGTTGCTGTACAATCTAAATTTGATTTCGGAATGTGGCCCGCATGCGGCAGGTTTCACTTTGAGTGAACCGCAGAGTGGGAAAAATAGGCAAATGAAATTCACTGTGCCGTCATCCCCTCCCCTATCGTAAACCCGTTCCTAACTCTTTCACAGCGTACCACACCACACGCCGTCCCAAGCGAGAAATGCATCAACCTTGGAAGCGGGTGCAAAGCCACCAAAACCCCCCTCCCCC
>JXXA01009022.1:0-13267 GCA_000956255.1 Anopheles punctulatus | reverse complement strand
GTGTGTGTGTGCCAAGACGCCATGACGCAGATTGTCTTCTGGTCGCTGCTGTTGTTTACCGAAAGTATCATATAGCGATAATACGTGCCTCGGTGCGGAAGGAAAGTACGCTAAGATTTCGTTTCGCTCCTTCCCGAACCCCATCTTCCGACCCTGGGCGCAGCTGCCGCTGCATTCTCATCTCCGGGACGCCCCGGGATCTTCTTTGTTCGCCCGACCGAAAGCTGCCGAGGTTGGCAGGAAATGTGTGCCGTTCGTCGGTGCGGATGAGGCTCTAGATGGCGGCGGTGGCTGAGTCATCAGGCACCCCGCACCCCGCCACCCCGATGCACGATTGTGCAAACTCCCAACCCTCGGCGGCGGGTCCTTTCGGGATGCTTCCCGGCTATCGACTATCGTTTCCTACCGGGGCCAGTCAGCCATTTTGTCAGCGGTGACGGTTGTGCTGAGTAAGACGGCACGGCAGGCCTTGAGACGAAGATTGGGTTGGTATCTTTCTCACGCCAAGAAACCGTGGCGGGAACGGTGGCTTTCCCATTAGCCGAGGAGCCGGGTTCCCGGGAAGCGGACCGTATCAGGCACAAGTTTGCCACAAGTGATGGATTAAATGGTTGCAAGCGCCAGTATTCGCCGGTCCGGCTTATGGCGTGCGGTGAAGTTAATCAAAGCAAACATGGATGACCAATATGCGGCTGCCTGATAAGATGTACCGCAGGAAGGCCATCTTGGATGGCGCCAATATGTCAGAGGAAAAATTCGACGCTCCAGACGCTGGCTGATCGCGGGTTGGAAAAGAAAACTGATTCCAAAAACAAAAACAAAAAAAAATACAGAAAACAATCATTTTCATTATCTTAATTCCCACCAAAATCACGTCCTAATCCGATCGGTGGGCTGATTTTCTCTTATTGATCGTTAAATAATGTTTCTTCCCAGTTATCTTATCGATTGCTTATCGAAGCTGCCATAGAAAGTGGCTTTAAAATGTGTCAAACTTTTCACTCCGTTCAACTCATTGTTTATCTCGCGTGGCGTTTGATTGGACTATGGAAGCGATAATGGGTGTTTTTTTTTATCAAATCAATCGCTTGCGGCGTGGCGCTCGGTCGGCTTGTCGGGCTTGTCGTCCCTGCTGTCACCGATACCGAATCAGCTACCGAAACGAACACATCAAAATGGGTGCTTTGCCGTTGTTTTCCCCGTGTTCTTCCGTTAATTGTCGCTCATTTGCGGACGGAAGCGTGGCGTTGTTTTCAAACGGTCGCGTTTTTTTTTTTTTTATCAAGCAAAGGAAGCCCGATGGTCGGAGGTTTTGTCTGGTTATTTTTTTTTCCCCCGAAACGAACGGCCAATTGCCGATCGATAACTGACCGAGTTTTCTATCGTGGTTGGTGGCGCGTGACGTTTGGCTACTTTCGGTCGTTTTCGTTTGCTTTTTATTTTTCGTCCGTTGCCGTTGGGTTTCCTGCGGCACGCGACATACGCGCTTCGCGCGCCAGTACAACATTATCGGTCTGGGAAGTGCGTAACCGTTTGCCGACAGCATCGATATGGGTTGATACTATTTTAACAGCGGTTTGCTGTTGAACGGGCTGCGCAACTAGACGGTCCGGTAGCGAATAGACACAACCGTCGTAAAGGTAAATGTTTGTACTAGAAATTGTTGTCAAATTTATCGTTCCTTGCTGAGAGTGGCTTATCAAAATGGACCCACAAATCCGTACACAAACAATTACTAACATGTTGCGATGGGAGCTAACTATCGTCGTACGATACATGTATTTGCAAAAAGGATTCAATCGGTTACGACTTTTTCGGCCCGCACGTTCACGCTCGCATCATTAAGTAAAGTACTCACGCAAACGTTCGTAAGTGGTGTTAGTGGTGGGGACCGCTAGTTTGGATGATGCCACCGGCTACGGAATGGAACCTGGGTTCCCTGAAAGTGAACCCCTGGCTAGTTGTTTGCCCTCTCTCTTTCTCTCTCTCTCTCTCTCTTTCTATCCATTCCCAACATTCCGGCAAATGTTTGTTTTCACAAAAAATCATCGTATCATTACAATAATCACATAGCATCCGACGTCTTGCCCAGCCGCTCCCCAACCTCGCCAACGACAAGCCCATCGCCCGAAATATGGAGATGAGGTTCGAGGGAGAAAAAAAAACACTTCCACCAAACACCGCCCCGAAACCGAAACCCCTCCAAACCAGAATTTAAGGCCTTAAAGTGCCCTCTAGCACCGAGAAACCAAGAAAAAAAACAACGAAAACCGCAGCCAGCCGCTCGTCGTGCAAACAATCGACGGCGGCCGGCTAAGGGTAAGGTAAGTGAAAATGTACATAAATCCCATCGCGCTGGCCGCATCGAGAAACCATCTCACCTCCGAAAAATCACAGCTAATAATTAAGAAATAAACATTGTTAAAGCTTATCGGGCAAACAGGCCACGGCACGGTCGATGGGCGCGGTGCCCGGTGGTGGCCGGCGGTTGACTCGCACGCGGGCGAGGGAAGAATAAAAATTGTTTGTCTAAATATTGTCTCGCTTCACTCGCAGCACCCGCGAAACACGCCCCGGGAACACCCGAACCCGGGACCGGGTAATCCGAAACAATCGCCGTGACGTTGGCGACGTGCGGCTCGAAACGGGGCTTGATGGCTAGTAGGGCCGACGGTGCGACGTCGACGTCGTGGTGGTTGATGCCGTAATGAAATGCTCGTTGTCTTCGATCAGCCCCAGCCGATCGATATACGGCGGCGTCAAAAGTCACACGAAAGTGACTTGTTGTTCGCGTTCGGACAGCTGGGGCAGCTGTCGGGCGCTGTACGGAATCCTTGTTTGCCTCCAGCGCTGGCCAGTAGGCCAGCAACACAGCACACACCACAAAAAAAGGTGCAATTCTATTACGCCCTACCAGAAAACCTAGTACGCAACCCCGCAAGCCCCGGGCCAGTTGTGTTTACCTTGGACGATCTTGGATGGACAGCGGACAAAGGAAGCGGTTCGGTGGGGGAACAAATCAACCCCTGACGGATCATCGGTGCTTGGTGGTCATACGCGTGTCCCAATTATAATGCAACCATGTCAAAACCGGCGCGGGAACAAAAACCCGGCCCGGCTGGGGAAGTGAGTAAAACTGATTTGTCATTGCGGGTCATTGCGATGTGCGCGCGGGCACGGAATTCGGACATTACGAGCAGTGTTGCAGGAGTGTTGGGATGATCGCATCGCATGATCGTTGGCGGTGGTGCAGGGGCGAGCGACAGGAACGAAACGCCAACAGTGACGAGGCGGTTTTCGGTGAGGGTTTTGATGAAGGTCGAGATGTCCTTCGCATAATTCTGAACGTTATGGGGAAATTGTCATACGCCCTGGTATACAAAGTGTTATACGATTTTTCGAATTGCTATCCATGTAAACAAACAAATGTTCTCCTTCCAATCTTCTATGTATGTCTAAAGTTTTTTTTTTTAAGTTGATCTCATAACAAGGAGATCATATGTTTGCAAGACATAACCTAACAAATCTTTTTGGCTCCAATTTCTAGGGAGGACATTTCTAAGCTTCAGAAAATTGCGTGGAAAACATGTTATCCATCACTTAATTCTTTAAAATCCATCTAAATTCAGTCGATCGCTAAAAAATACTCGAATAATTGTCTCGAAGCATCTTACATTAACGGATGATAATTTATCATATTATAATGTATATTAAACCACTCAAATTGTTTGTGTTTTGCGGATCGCTGTATTCCGTTTTAAAGCATCTCCTCATGTAGTCCTAGTGATATCAATTTTTTACATTCCAAATGCATATTTAATGTTTGAACACTCATTTCCATTTGTGATTTCCATGTGAAATTCAAGCAGGACTTTTTGTGTGTTAAACCTTACTTAAAAAACGAAAATAGTCTTTAAAATTTACCTGATGTGTGCATTTCGCCAATAGGATTTTTTTTATTTCTTAAACTTTCTTTTCTCAATATTATGGCTATACTAGGTTTGTTGACTGACTGATTTTCTTCTCAGGTCGTACTGTATGTGCCATCAAGTGTCAAGAAACATAAAACGTCGTTCCCAGCGCAAAGCATATACATATAGCTATATTTAATCAAGCTAAGGAAATCATACATTAAGGAGAACATTTGAATGAAGATTTTTTTTTGTAAGACCTGTAAAACCTAACACCTCGACAAATATTGGCACCAATAAAAATAGCCCATTTATCACCTCCATTGCACAGCCGCCCGGAACAAACCCATCCACGTTCGGCTCCTCATCATGCAGCGACGCCGTACCTAACGTCGAACCGTAGCTTTCTGGCCCTCTTGCCTAGCGAGCGTGCAGTCTGAAGTGAGCAGTTTCTCACCCGCGGGTCCCCGCGGGACGTGCTCAAACGCCGATTGCATTCGACCGTGATATCTTGTGCGGACCACCCAAGCGTACCGGTTGGCCGGTATCAGGAACCTGCACGACGAACAGGAGTGACATCATACACCCCGCCGGTACTTAGGATTGGAGAAGATGATGGAGAAGATTTTATTTATAGAAGGCTGCGCCTACGCCGGGTTCGGGCGCGTTTTGCTTGGCTGGTACAGGTACAGGTAAACAAATTAAACCCGGCCGCACGCGAAACCGAGGGACCGAGGGTTTTGGAGCGTGATGGTGGAGTGAAGTGAAAAGTGCTCACTAATTTTACTATTTCATCATTCAAGCGAATAAAAGAGTGTTTTAGTAAAAGAGGCACGGTTCATGGCAACGTTTTTGTTTGATAAACTTAACATTTTCATTAACTTCCTGCCTTTGTCCTGAAGGAGCGTGACAGAAAGAAATCTTAATAACTCTTTTAATGAATATTTATTGCAGCAAATATCCTTCCAAAGGCTCAGATTAGAATGTGCATTCTTCGTTTGGAATGAAGAATACAAGCGGATAAGATCATTAGGTGAACCTTTTCCAAAGCAGCCGCAGCGGTAGCATATTAGTGTACCTATTGAAAGGATTATACACGATAATGATATTGACACACTTCAGGTACTCAAGGATCTATTCAACATAAGTCGAACGCGTGGGCAAAGCACCCGTTCGCCGGATATAATAGCGACGATTTCGGTCATGCATAGGAAAGTAGAACAATAGACAATCCAATCGGGCGAGCCTCGGAGCAAAGTTCCGGGCGGAACTTTTGCTTCCCTTGTATCCTCTTCGTTCGCCCCGCCGGCGCTTTCGTCTCCGAACCGTACGACGTCTTCGGCCAGCCAAAGCTACCTGTGGAGCGTGCGGTGTAGGCGCGGCCCGTACACCGGCGGATCCTGCGCGCTTGTGCATAATGAATAATAAAGTAGCCGTATTTTCTGTTGATTGAGATTCGTTTCTCCTTGAGTTCTCCTCCCGTTTTACCGGAACGCAGCATCCTGAACGGAATGGCGGCTTATAAGCGATCGGGAAGTTGTTTTTTTTTCTTTCCGCCCGTTCGTGTGTGCAAACCGGGGAAGGATCTGACCGACCGGTGGCACGGACGTTCGATTCGGCTTTGTCTCGGTGGCGGTGGCGGTTCCTTCCGCCACAAAAAGGATAACAACAAGCCTGCCCGTACGGCCACCGGTCCCGGTCGTTGACTCAATGGGCTGGAAAATGCGGTTAGGCCGTGTTTCTTTTCTTCTGTCCCATTCAGCCTTTGCCAGACGGCTTCGGCTGGTGCTTGAGATTTCCTTGCCGTCTGTTATTTGGTAAAGTAGCATTAATCTCTTCCGCACGGTCACGGGTGACTCCCGCTCGGAGGAAGCTTGTTCGATTGTTATGTTTTTTTTTTTAATTCATTTTGCCTCCAATATTCCTTGCTTCATTGTCCACTTGGCTAGACCAATCTCGGGCGCTGGTTTTGTTTCATAATCGAACGCACCACCACCGGAAAGATGGTCGCTTTCAGGCCGAAAGTTAAGTGAAGTAAAGGTTTCGAAATGCCACTTAGCAGCATTAAAACCGACCGGCACGGGTGCATGAAATTGAAGGCAGGACAATGGCACGATGGCCTGGTTCCTTTCGGGTTCCGTTGGATATTTTTTTCTCTTAATGTTGCAGTACACACACACACAACAAAAAACTCCGATCCTTCTCACTCACACCAGCCGAAACGAGCGGGGCGAGTCTTTCCCAGCATCCGTGACCTACTCATCAACCCAGACCGGGGCGTGGAGCCGCCGCGGATCGCCTTTCGTTTTCACCCTCGATGGACATTACAGTCAGTGCGTGTACGGGTTTATCAAATTTAATTAACATGTGATTGTTAAAAAGGAATATTTCCGTCCGCGATGAGGTGCGTCGTTTCACGTTGGACCGTCGGACCGTCGGACCGTCGGTCGGTCGCTTGGTCATTGATTGCAATCCGCAAAGGCACCACCGCGGACCTCCCAACCGCTCGGTTTCGTTCGAACGCGCCCAACCTTCTCACCGCATGGAAGCGATGGGTGTGAATTTATTCGAAGCGCAATAACACAGGGCGAGGGAGAGAGAGAAGAAAAGTGGGAGAGGGAGAGAAAAACCAGCACCACGCGATATGGCTAGAACGTTTTATTGCCTTTTTGTTCGACCGGGTCTGCGCGGCGAGGGTATGTTCGGGTGGCGTTAGTTGTTGCTGTGGATGGCCATTAAAGCGTACGTGAGATAAACGGCCCCGGCTTGTAGGAAAGGCTCGCGGGGTGTAAGCAGCGCCCGCGGCACGGCGGCAGTGTTTTAGGGTGTTCTGATGGCGGCACCGATTGTATGTGAAGATCGCTTGATCGCCTGATCGTCTGATCGCCTGCTGGATCGCCAGACGCGCCACCGCAACGAGAGGAGCACTCGGACAAATGATTCATCAAGATACGGCAAGAGACACCTCGAGTGAAATGCGGAACAAGTGGACACACTTGTTCTGACCGGTTCATTGTTTCACCGATCACCGAAACCGCGAAACAATGCGTTCGATTGAGATTTGTGCGTGTTGGAAGGCACCGGCACGACGCGTTCTAGATGCCGGACCACCCAAGCAGATTCTTCAAACGCACTGGCTCAGGTTCGTGCGTTCCGGGTAGGGTTGGGAACTTCGCCGCTGCTACCGTCTTGCTGCGGCGAATGACGCTGCACGGTCTCCATCCCGGTCAATGGCATCCATTCATTTCGGGTGCCCTTTCGGCGCACACCTTTCGCTCACCGGGCAGCGATCGCGACCGTTAAGTCGCGGGATTAATTTATGTTCGCTTTGCAAATTTTGCTTCCGCCGGTGCGACGGAAGCAATGCCAACCGGCTGTGACCCCGACACGTGGGACACTTCTTGCAGGGAGTGTTTGTGGAAAGTAAAATGAACAATGCGCCCATGTGCGCTATGCTCCACCGGTACCGACCCTGTTGGGAGTGTCCACCGATCAATGGGACGGATTGTTGCAACCCGGCTCTTGACAGGGTTTGACCTTAAGACGTTTTTGCTAAATGGTCGCTGCAGTGTTGTCCGCACAGGAAGCGCATGACGAGCAAAGACGAGCTACGGTTTGTGTTTGTCCCAGGTCGGAAATTGTTCCGTTACTGGAAATGAAAGCAAATCGTTCACGACGATCGCTCGTTGTCCCATTTTCCCTTCATCACAAGCAGCGAAACGTGTTTTCAGCAACGTTTAACCTCTTCGTTTGCAGTACCGTGTGAAGTCGCTTCATCAATGGCAATTATTCTTTAAAACTTATTTTGCAAAACCGAAAAGTGAAAAGTGAACATGGGTTGATTTTTAAATGTATTTTTGTGATTGTAAATATTAAATACAGCTTACCAAATATGTGCTTACAAACTGGTTTGGGTAAAAATATTGAATCATAATGAATTAAATTAAAAAAGCACAACGTTCATCTCTGGAGAATTATAACATTAAAGCAAATAGTGGAGTATTCAAAGCAACAGATTGGGTTATGATCGTGTTTTGAAGTAAAAGATAAAAACCTTCCCTACTTTTACATCCAAAATATTCATTTCTATGCTTTTGGATTCAAAATAAACATTTTTTTCAATTTTGTTTAAAAAATATATCATCTAAATTATGAAAAATTTTATAAAGCTACATTTTGATAACTTTTTTTAAACTAAGCGATCCTTGAGTGCGATGTAAAGAAAATGATATAAGAAATAAATAATAAATATAAAATAAAAGCAAAAAACAGAATTTCCTAGCAACTCTGTACTAATTATTGATAAATAATAATAAATAATAAATGTAAAATAAAGGCAAAAAACAGAATTCCTTAGCAACTCTGAACTAATTATTGATATCTGAAATATTGGTAAGTACAATCAAAATTATTGCTCCAAAATTTGAAACGGAATGTGAATAAAATGTAATAAAATTTTTTATAACCACAAATCGTAGGTTTCCCAGTCGATTTTCTAATTAATAACGACTTCTTCAACTTACACACATTTTTCATATTGTGCGGAAATAATCCTTCCTCTGCTGTTATCACGGTCCTTATCGACCAGAAACCTTACCGCACAAGTTTCCGCAATAATCTCGACAAATATCACCCAGCATGAGCCCCCTGCAACGGGCACTTCAAAGGGATCATCCGCGGACCACCAAACATCCCCACGGAGCCCGAATACGAACGAATAACAGTAATACTTAATTTAATCCACCCATTTCTTCTCCCGCCGAGAACCAGCGCGTAAGGTTCTGCTGCTTTCCCATCGTTCCCCGTGGCACAAAATGCCGTGCCGTCGTGATTGTCCGAGCCCGAAACATGTGAAAATCTTCAATTTCTTTCAATCACGGCCCGTTGCCTGGTCGGCCCGGAGCGATAAATCAGCAACCGGCCAAAAGGCCCGACTGCCGAATGCTAATAAATGTAGCCGCGGCAAATCGACTGGTATGCCCAGCCGTTTCCCCTGTAGGGATGAAACTTTTCCCCTTTTTTCTTGTGCGCCCCGAGACAAACCAGACGGGTAGTTTCGGAAAGTAAATTCTGCGAGGGTGAAAATACATGCGGTCCGGGATAGAATCGGAACGAGGGGTCGCACGTCGTCGTTGCTGAGTATATGATATTAATAAACGTTTAAGGAAGCAGCGCATTGTGTGGAAGAAGCGTAGCAAATGGTTAAGGATGGGAAACAAATCGTTCGTTGCTGGTATGGTAAGGATCACGGTGGCCACATGCCGATTCCTATTGGAAGGGAGTGACTAGACCCTTGATGGCAAACAGAGCGCCACGAGAGGAATTGTTTGTCGGTGTGATATTGCCACGATTCGCTTTCTGGCATTGTTCTGGCGTTATTGTTTCCCGTTTTGCAATAAGGCAGTGTAACGAGCAGAGGGAACGTCCCGGTCAAATTTACGTCCGGAAGATACAGCGGATCATTATTTTATCAACATGTCAAAATGTCACCTATTTTTTAAGATAAATGCCATCATGTCTTTGCCTGAAACTGAGTTTGACGGACCGGATGAATGTGGGAGATAAATGATAAATTAAATCAAGAAATATGACAGCAAAAACGTTCTAAAATGAATTAAAACTTTGCTTTTTACTGCTATATAGTAAGCTCAAACCCAAACATTGAGTTAATATGTTTTTAGTCTGAGCAAAACCCAATAAGCTCAAACAAAACATATTAAACCCAATCGACCCTGTTCTCGATGGCAACAAAATAGAACCTGTTCCCGTGCCACAAACATTTCCCACGCAATAATTCACGACCGCACGGAAAACTATTTGCCCCTAATTGAGACGATTGCGGTAACAGGTTCATTTTATGCACGAGCCGCAACACACGCAACCGAACGGAAAATACTTCCCATAGTTTGATGTGGTATAAAAATCGGCGAGGGTCGTTCTGCGAATGTTGCGATTCAAGTGCCGGTGGGTTTGGACACGCAAGTGAACTATGCGATAATAATCACAATGCGCGATGATAAGGTTGCATTAAAGGCAGGATTGCTGAGAAATAGGCGCATTCTTGAGTGAATGATTTAGACCAAATCTTTAGCGTAATTTCTCTCACACAGCCTACTGTTTTTTATAGTTTAAAATAGCACAATGAGCTCACCGGAGGACAAGAGTGTTCTGTCTGGGGTCGAAACTGGTTGCTGCTTCGCGGAACTCGCCACCGAGCAAGGTGTCGATGAAGCCGGGAAGGTGGGTCTACCCAATTACTACCATGATTTAATTCTAATAACATTCGCAAATAAGCACAGAAGTAAGTGCCTGCGCCTGTAAGTGATTGAGCAAATATGTGTACGTTTGTCGAGCAAACGAGTAAACCTCCGCCTCCTGCTGGCTGGCTGTCGGGGGTCGGGTTGGGGAAGGTGGCTGATTACCTTTACCTTAAAGATTCGCGAGCTAGGCCAGCTAGCCAGCCAGCCACAAGCCAGCCAGGCCGGTGAGGGGTGTTCGTTTGTAGCAAATATTTTGGTGTCAAACACATATTTGTCTGACCGGGTGTTGAGTGGCGTGGTGTGCGGATGAACACCGAAATGTCAAGGTTAGATGCTTAGATTGTGAGATGAGGAAAATCGAACCGATGCTTGTAACAGTCCCATCAAGGCTGATGATAACTACATCAACACTTTTATCTAGTGATGGTGCTGATCAAACCGATCGCTTTCACATCCATTTCGTGAACATCCCCTACTCAACGTTTTGCATACGTTCGTCACACCCGGATGGTGGTGAAGTTTATTAATTTCGTGTACAATCGTCGTAAGCAAATAAAAGCATCCATACAATAACAAAAGCAGGGAGAAAAAACTCGCCCTCAAGTGACTAACGACTCACCTCCGTAGATGCAGCGTGATTTAAGCCCTCGCTCTAATCCATATCATGATGGGCTCACTTCTCTTTCCCCGAACGCAAGGTGAGCTTTAAAATCTCAACCACCGACTAGTACCCGTGTCAGGCGCCCGGTTGTTGTGATTGTTCGGTCACGTGTTCTTTCTCGGGCACGTTTTCCTTCCCTCCCCCCTCCCCCAACCCTGCATGCGGCAAGTGCACAGGAAAAACAACGCTCTGCATGGGAAATGATTTTCTATTTTGGTTTTGATTTCAGTGTTTTTTTTTACGTACCCTTTTCCCAAACACCGGAGCGTTAGGCGATCATGATGACACGTGGATAGGCAAATTGAATTAAATCTTTAATATCTTCACAATGCGGAGGGAAGGCGTGGTAAGTACGTAGACAAGCATTTGAAGAGTGTTCTTTTCGTGGACGGTGGTTTACAATAATGACGCTGATAATAGACATCACCTGAGCAGGGCAGTTTATTTGTCGTGCTCATGTATACAATAGTTAATGTGTGATTAAAAAATCGATTTTTCAATCAATTTAACTCCTTAAATAAAATTGAAACATTTTTTTTAATGTCCTATCCGATCGATCATATTAAAAATGGTATCTTATTTTTATCTTCATTACAGTTATCAAAATTCTCTTTGTCATCGAAATTGGTTGCCGGTAGAAAACGAACAAATTTTGGAATGGTAAATCAGAACCATTTTAATTAAAGTATCTAATATTATACGTTATATGAAAAGAGGAAGGACTAAAGACACGAAAACATATTCAAAATAGAATAACAAATGTGACATGGAAAAGTGCTTTTAGAAATCATCTTTCGATAATGTCATTGAGATACAATTTCATTATTAAGACGAAGTGCAGAGAATTTCTTATTAACTTTTTAATTTTCTTCGATTAAAATTTCACAATCATTTTTGACAAACGCACTATGACGTTGATGTTGTTGCCCAGTTTGTTATTTATTTGAGTTATTAATATTAGTGCACAAAAAAGACAAAAACTGTTTCTGTTTTTCCGCAGGATTAAACAAAAGTCGCAACTATTTGCTATCCCTACTAAAGCCTCCACTTCACCTGATAGATCGCATAAACGAGACACGACATAGAATCAAACACATGTAAAACTACTGCATTCGGACCTAATGAACGACATTGATGCAAGCTGAAAATAGAAGAAATTTTTAAAACAGCTCCTACAATAAGCATGCAGTTCGCACAGGAAGTTTGCTCAACATCGACTTCATTAACATCCGGCATCGATGTTTTACGATGGTGTTTCTAATCTCTAATGCGTTATGCACCGGCACTATCACAATCATCTGCATAAACAATCCATTCTAAGCTCTCCCGAAAAAAAAAAACACAGCAGACTTCCTTGCGAGACTCCTAAACGGTTCCTAACGACCGCCGTTGTTCCTTTCGTTTCCGACAAAATTATCGCCTCACCGCATACCTGGCTAGTTAGTGTTTACTCTACCGAATCCAATTGTGCCGTCCACCAGAAAAGGGTGGTGTGCCTGAGTGGCCGAAGATCCAGTAGAGCACCGAAAGCGAACATACGACGCCCAAATAAACACCATCTCCGGCGGTCCTTCCGGCGGTTCGTTCGGCCGTGCCGTGTCGGCATTCGGCATCGTCGTGCTGGCAAGTGGAAAGTCTCCGCCGTCTCCGGCCATTTGAAGCGGGTGAAACCATGAAAGAAGCGAACCGAAACTTGTGCGCGATCGTTCGGTTTGGCGGTGGTGGCGCGAGTTTTTCGTGGGGAATTTAAAGTGTCCCGAAAAACCCGGTACCGGGTTTGTTTTTCTTCGCCCGCTTGTTTGATGTTTTCACGCTGTCCTTTCTACGGGCGTTCCGTTTCGGTTTCGTGCTTCGCTTCGCTCAAGTGTTTCCTGTGCCTCTTTTTTTATGACGCCGAAAGACACACCAGGGCTGAGGTGGAAGAAAACCAGCTCGGTGCAGGTGTCGATGGTACGATCGCCGTTTCGGGTGGTCCACCCCAATCCGGGGCATGGATGATGCGGCATAACGGCGGGCGGGGTTGACGCGAAAGGATGCACTTGTCCGGGTGTTACCGGCGCGCTACCAGTGCCATTGATCGTCGTGCGGACCGATCGGACGGTCGTTAGAGTGTTTGTGCTAAAAAGGATATAAAAGTCGGCGTTGGCGGACAAATTGGAGGCAAACGGACGGACGGTGTCGGAGGGTCTGTGCGTTGTGGACGCATAACTTTAAAGGATCTCGAATCAAAGCAGTTTCGTCCTGTTTTTCTCATCCTGGACCACCCAGAGCGTCATAGTGCTGTTTAGCTGAGATTCAGACTGCACTAGATGAATGAATCTGCCGATAATCGAAGCACAAATGCATGGGTAAGATCAAAGTTGGTTTTCGATTCGAAGGTAATAATTTATAAATACATTAAACGTTGAGAAATAAACTTGTGAGTAGACAAAAAA
>JXXA01009018.1:0-23161 GCA_000956255.1 Anopheles punctulatus | reverse complement strand
CTATCATCATTCAAAGTCAAATGCTTGAATTGTATTGATTGAACAAACGAACCCTCTACGATGAGGCGGTGTCGACTTTTAAGTGTCTCGTGTTGATGGATCATGATGGCAATTCGACTGCTCAAAGCCACCGGCAATCGAACGGAATCGCATTTCGCCGCCTTCATTCGGAGAACAATGCCACGGACAGAACGGAGCAAATCCGCTTAATGAAGAAATCCTTCCTTTCGCACCAATTTCTGTCACCGAGAGTAGCCGGTCGGAAGTGTTGAAAATTATCTAATTTAATTGCAAATGCTCAGCGTCAATTATCTTAAGGCGAAGAACTTGCTCTTGTTGCCGCCAATTCCGGCGTCAGTGTCAGCCTGCCGGAAATAGTTCGTGATCGATTGTACGAGCTGTTGAATATGGATGATTTGGCGGATCCTGGGCAGGCGAACGAAGCGAACGTCTTTGCCTTTGCGACTCCGAACTAGGGAGGAGAAAACTATGTTTTACGAGCAAGTTGAAGATGCAATGCAATACCGTAGTAACGCTGCTTCTCACCACTCTTTCCTCCGAGGGGTTTGAAACGAAAGAAAGCAAAGACAAAAGTTTCTGCATCGAATCTCGTGCATCGTGTAAGCACGGAAGAAAAACGCACGCGATAAGAAACGACACGGCAACATTTAATCAACGAAATGCATCTCTTCCGGGGTTTTCAATCAATGAACGAGAAAGCGCTCACTTGTCAAGCCCCAATCCGGTGCCGGTTAATGCGGAACGGGCACGAAAGGCCGCCCCATCGAACGCCATTTGCCCTTGCCATTATGGAGGTGACTGGCGCCTTCGTCTCCCTAGAGCTTGAGGGTGGTAGAGCACAAGCAACATGCCGACACACAGCACGCGTGCAACCTCCTATCGCTTACTCACCAAAACTCGTCGTCCATCAGGTTCTCGATGGAGCACGCGGCCGCTATCCGGACGCCTTCGCGGTTCAGGATGGCCGCCCGGTCGATGCCGCGGTCCTCCACCTTCAGCATCTCGAGAAAGTCGCCCACGGAGTGCGTCACCGGCCGCAGCGTGAACTGGCAGCGTTCGTTCCGGGAGGGCAGTGGCACGGTCACGTGAGGCAGTCCGCGGTAGTATCGCACGCTGACTTCTGCAAAGGAGGAACACCGGAAAGGGAAGGAATTTAATAAACGGTACACGCAATAAGCTCCACTTCCGTGGCTGTTTTTTTCCAGGATCTCGCTAAGAGGTGAACAGGCAAACAGTGGAATTTGCACATGAAGTATATCGCTGCCATTTATCGGAATTCTTCTGAAGCGATTTTTCTTAAGCTTTACTTTAGATTTGTTGCTTACTTAATGCTTTAAAAGCAAATTGGTTAATGTACCAGCCCTTAACGGGTGCAGGACGCAAATAATGAAAATGTGTGATGTTTTCTTGGTAGAGTCACTTGAAATTACATGTGTAACCCACAGACGCGATCTTCAAACAAAGAGGTAGGATGTAAACCTCTGTGGACATCACAAAAGGATATGTGAATATCTAAGCAAACAGCATGTTATTATTTTGTTGTTTTGGTTATGTTAATAAAAAGAAAACAAATTGGTACACAATACTCAAAAAAGCTGCAAAAATGTACTGTGGTTCTAGACACTTTAAAAAGATTTTTTTTAAATTTTAAGGATTATTTTTATGGCTCCTAGAAAGAGAAGTAATGGTTTAACTATGTTTTAGCTTTTTTTTATTTTTAACGCAAGTAACGCCCTATCAAGCATTGTTCCCAAAGCCCATTAATATGACAGAAGAATTTATGACGCTAGAAAATAACGCAATTCAAATTCTCCTATTGATGCCCTCCACTGTGGCAAGAAAAATGTGGACTGAAAAAGATGCCTTTCGCTGCTATGTCCTCATAACCTGGCCAGCATTCCATTCACACGCAGTCAAACGGTTCATTTTCACCTTTGTGTCGCCGGTAAGAAGCGGGAAAAAAACATTTTCACAACAGGTCGCGTGACTGGGCCGGGAGAATTTTACCTCCACGAACAAATAGAACCGTACCACATTTCTTCAGTATTTATTTAAACCCATTTCTTACGCTTGCTTTCGTGTCATTCTCGGTTTGGTTTTGTTGTGTGCAGCACGAAGAACGCCGGCAAAAAGCGGGAAAATCATCCACCTGAAGAATGCGCCCCCGGTACAGACGGGAGGGGGACGTCACTCCGCGTTACTCCGACAAGGGTCATTTTTCATGTTTTTCAACCTTTTGTCCTCCGGGGTACCGCGACTGTGCGCCATTGCCACCGTGCCAGGGAGCATAATATCAACACTGTGGCGTTTTTATTTCCTTTATCGGCCAATCTAATCTTGTGGCTATTCGGCTGATTAACCCGTGGGACGAATGGGATCCCTTTTCTGGGTGGGTTGCTGCTGGTGGCGGACGGACGAGAATGAAAACTTTTCGCCCGCAGCGCTCGTTAGCCGCGCACACACGCACACAAATAAAATAAAAAAGCTCGCGATAACTTCGGCTGTTTCTGAAGCGTTTATTTTAGCGTTCTCGTCCGTCCCTTGCGGCGCGGAGGCGTCGTGACGAACAGGGTGACAATAAAGGATAAAATAAAAAGCCAAGAAATAAAACATATTTTGCTGCCGAGCGAAGCTACCCCCCGGCCTCTCTAGCTTGCTTGTTTCGTAGCAAGTACGGTTAAAACTTTCAGCATTTGATAGCCAAGATTGCTCCGTCGAAGCTGTTGCTGTGACGTTTTTCCCGGACTAAAGGGGATCACTTTATAAATAACGTGTAGCACACAGCACATAAATTGTATTACTTTTATGATGTTACGATAGGAACCAGCGGTCGCCAATCCGTTCGGACCAGATGATCTTAGTAATGGGATACGGTGGAAACTTTCGTTCCTTTTTTGGTACGGAAAGGCAGGAGAAGCGGACAGGATACCAACGTGCAATTAGTCAACCGACAACTGGATAACTAACTAGGGTCCGATTTGTTGGGATGTTGATTAAAGTTATTGCTAGGGAACATGGACTAGCTTACAAATCACGCGTTAATTAGTAATGCTGACATTTCGGATGCTTGTTCCGTTCCCGCTTCCCAATGGATTTTTGAAGCTGCTGATGGAGCAGTCCACACAATCGTTAACGGTTCGTGAAAAATAAATTACTTTTCCATGGCGATAAGCAAACACAGATATTTCATTGGGAACGATAGGTCAAAACAAGCATTAATCTGAATTACAATCCGAAAATTGGTTACCGATACCAATAAATGCTGGGCAAAATTTTTTAGAAGATACGTTTTTTTGTTGTTGCACTTTAACAAGATCGTGATTTTTAAATGTGTGAAAAGGATATCTAAAAATATAAAATAAAATCTAAAAATAAATATAAGCCCCTAGATACGCGCGCTATTACGCTTTGCTCTTCAATTATACTGAATTGTTAATCGATATCAGCTTGCCGTATTTGGTTGTATCACAACCGAACGCGACTTCACAACCAGGCAAGACATAACGAAGCACCCATGCTGGGAACACCCACTCTCCCTCCAATGCAGATGATGGTGAATCAATTAAAGGGTTCCGAAAAAGATGGAAGGAAAATCCGCAGCACACCGTCCGTGTTGCAGCGACGGTGAGGCAAAAAATAAAGCGACTACTACCGCGCTAAGGATATCGACGATGGGTTTCGATGCGCTGTTTTACCCTGCCCCCGCAGCACGGAAAAGAACATCGTATCGACACAGGCTCAGGGGAGAACCGTCTGTGTACGAGCACAGCGAAAAGGTAGCAAAGCTAAGCAGCGAAGGTGTGTCTAGCTGGGCGTTGGCGTGTAAAACATCACCGCCGACAACGACCGCCCAAGCCGCCCCGGCTGAAGGCAGAAAAATGCCGAAGCTGCAGCTTTCTTGCATCTCTCGCTCTCGCTCTCTCTCTCTTTCTATGCCGTGGATCAGAAAGATTTTTTTTTCTTCCAAAAGACACCCGTCCTCCCCGTGGAAACCGGGGGTGAAGTTTGGTACGGTGGTACAGAAAAGTGCCGGAGGAACTGGAGCTTGTAAGTTCTTCGGTGGGCCGTGTTTCTTCGTGTCATGTTTTCCGGTTATGGCCACGGTGGTTTTGCGTTATGTTGCGGCGCACGAACGCCCGGCGGCGTTCGAACGATGGTTCAAACCGAACCATTCCTTGCCATTTCCTGAACATGAACACACACACGAGATCAAGAACACTATCCACGTGCAAAGGCGCCGATATGTGCTTCTGGGCAAGGACGAAAATATCACCCTAGATTGAGCTTAAGAATTGAACCGCAAAGGCAAATGGAAAAACCCGACACAAAACCGGGAACTGCTGTCGGCAAGCAGGCCCCCATGGGCCGGTTTCAGCTTCCGAAACTCATATGTTAATTGTGTAGAGCGCGGCGCCCCCGGCAGGGAGCTTGAGCGTTGGATCAAATTGGAAAAGCATGACGACGATGATGATATTGAAGTAAATACGTACAGCCGTTCGGCGGCAACATACGCACGGGAGACGTTCGCCGACCGAGAGGAGCGGGCAGAGATGTTCAATTATTAAATTAGAAAGTATGACACGTAAGGTGTGTGGTAGGTGCGAGTAGTGTGATGAAAGCATAAAGTGTGTGTGTGTGTGTGGTTCGAGTGGGTTCCGTGCAATGGTGAGGCACTTGTCGATAAAGCAGCGGCTGGTCTTCTACACTTTTTAATGAAATTGTTTGCCACATGTTGCTGCAAATCATGTGCAAAATGGTTTCGAGCGAGTGTGTGCATTTGTTGGGAGGTATGTAATTACATGAAAACTATCGAGCAGAGCAGGAGAAGGACCGCTGGGATTGGATAAACTAATCGGGTAAGCAGACGGGCAAATAATGCATTTAATTTATGAACCTTGTGGTAGTAAGTGGACGAAAGAGTTGGCGCAATTATTTTCCATTCATTTGGTGCTGTGAATAGTTGTAATTGCAGAAGGGAGACATACCATATTAGAGAATATATGCTGATATTAGTATTATTTATAACTAGACTGTATTGATATTAATGATTCTTGGAAACAACTCATGCGAATATGATTAAATCTTACTCTAAATCGTAATAAGTCCTACTAAATATTAATTAAAACTAACGAATCTATGAAACAGATCCATAGTTTTTCGACGGTTTAAAGCGAATGAGCCTTTCGTATATACTGCGATATCAGCTGTTTTATTTACATAAAAACAGTATCCATTTCCCCAGCGCAGTCATCAGCGTTGCATCCATTTTCGTTCCATAACGGTTGGATCCTCTTTGCTGACCAACTAACGGAACTACCGCACCTGTTTGAAACGGATGTTTTCCCGAAATGTCCGGTCGTTGCAGGCACTGGCAAGCAGCGTGCAGTAAGCCGTTCATACGCTGAAAACCACGTCTATTTTGAAGGAAAGCAAAACGCAACGGGCCTCAATGCACTATCTATTAAAACATTATCCACGGTGCTCATTACTGTAGTTTTTTTTTGTTGCGGGGGAAGCGAGGTAAAACATCACCTCCTCACTCCGCCAATATTAGGAGCGAGAGAATCGCACACACGGTGCAAAACGTGGTTGGTGTTGGTGAAATGCATCTACAGTAAGTGGACCCGGCGGAGTGCAGTAATGTGCAACACTATTCTCAAGGGCCTTTTTCCCTTATGATGCATGCAACGAACTAGCAGTGAGACAGAGCGGTGGAAAATTTCCACTGCAGCGGAGGAAAATATTCCACCCCCATCACCACGTTGCAGCAATGCATTGATTGCATTCATACCGGTTAGACCGATACCGATCTCGTCCGACAGCAGTCTGCTGCAGTAGGGCAGTGGGGTGTTTATTTGATGTTTTTTCCATAACAACTGTGAACGAGATGTGCACGCAGCATGCAGCGCACATGCATGCATACAGCGATGAAACGTACCTTCCCCTTTTTCAAGCCCAATTCCGGCAGCTCCCTTTACCCTCCCCCTCTGGGGCAGAGCGATAACGGGCAACTTCCACGCAGTGCCGATATTATCTACTTATGATGCATGGCAAAAACCGAAGCGGATTTGTGCGAGCCGACTCGAACCATGGGATCCCTTCGCTCTTCGCCGGGCAGGTTTGTTTGATAAGAAAGAACGGGAAGTGAAACGATACAGGGTTTTTGTGGTGAACGGATTGACTGTTTTTCGAAGCGCGAAGGAATGTTTATTACCTCAGCGTCTTCGGAAGGAGTACTGTTTGCATGATTAGTATGGAAAATGGAGATAGTAAAACTTATTTTCTTTCTTTTGACTTGTTAAATGAAATGTATACGAAGGTGTGTATTTTAATATTAAACCAATTTCGGTGAGCGTGACATGAATGTCATTTGATAGGCTTCAAATATTTTTACCAACGGAAACATCGCGATAATATTCCTTTCGAAATAAATATTGACATTAACAAAAACAAAAGGGTTTGCTTTCCAATCGAAAATACATTTTAATCTCTCAACAAACCAACTCTGTCCAAGACGAGACCGCCTGTCTGCTGCATCGTTTGGGGCGAAAAACAATTAATAGTTTGGATCTCAACGCTTACGGTTAAGCGAAAGCTCTAGCTTTAGGCGGCAAAGCAAAGAAAAGCAAAGCAAGTGAACTATTCTGAACCCATTGAGCCAGTTTCCACCGTGTGCGACAGCTCCCGTACACATCCGGACGCTTCAAGGTGCGGCAAACAATCGCTCCGAAGCGGAATGCAATTGCTGTCCCGTGTTTCAACTGGTTTCCGGTGCCATTTTCCCTCAAAAAAGCCGACGGGCTAAGTACGCTCGAAGGCTGCAAAGAGAGCCCTTGAGCGAGCTGCGGAATGAAATGAAAGTTTGTGCCGCACCGTGACGACACTAGAAGGAGACACTGTCGGAGTTGGGAAAAAGGGAGAGCAAGGTGATGGCAAGAAAGATGCAGGCTATATTTTCTCATCAGAAGTTGATTAAATTGCTGAGGACCAAAGAAGTGTCCCCTTCTATGGAGAGTTTATGTGTGTATATTTAAGCAGTTGAAAAAAAAACGCGATACAGAAACAGTATTTCACACAACGTGATAAACACCGCATTATCCACAAGAATCCCCGTGAGCAATAACAATATTTGCTTCCTTAACTCTCCAGCAATCCACAGGAATTCGGTTTCGAATATTTTATCAAACATTCCAACGCAAGGCGTTCTAGCGTGCATTTTCGGTGCCTCTGATCTACCTTCTCACCAAGCAGAACCATTCTCACCTGCCAGCCCGGAACAGCAGTACAGCAATAATGGGCTACATTCTACTTTCATCAGTCCACCCGGAACAGTTAAGTCGGACTCGCTAGCCCATCAAGGGCTACACTAATCGGGATTGGTATAGGCTTTTACTCACCAGGAATTTACCGTTCCCGCTTGCTGCAGTTGCAATTTCCCGGGAAGCACATAATGCACAGCAGTCAGTGGCACAACTGGCCAGACTTGAGCTTGCATCACAGATTGCAGTTCAAAATTCTTGCCGAATAGTTCCAAGCACCCTCCGCAGAGGCTGAAGGGAATCTTAGCTAGCTCACGATTTGTTCGTTATGTGGATGAGGATTGAAACATTTTGAATTGAAATATTTCGGGGATAATTTGGACTTTTATTGTTGAAATTGTTTGTTACATATTTGAGAAAAAAATAAGACGATTAGAGGAAAAAAACTCAATAATTTAAAAAGTCAAGTTTCTTTTCCATTTTCACTCTTCTACCCAACGACATCCTGATGCGACCGAAGTGCTTATCCATTTTCCGCCACTGACAGTAATGCAGCTGTCAGCCACAGCGCACGGACAGATCGGAAGCCATATTTTAGCCACACACCGATTCGCGGAATCCATTACTCAATAAACCCGTGCACCCGCCGCGTTAGTTGCCTAATTTATCTATCTGTCGCGTCCCTTTCGCAAATGTCATATACAGGAGGTAGTTTGTTGGAATTTCAACAAGCCAACGGAGGATAAGAGCAGTACGAGTGTCCGTCCTAACACACACAAACAAATCCGTTGAAAAAGAGCTTCCCAGTCGTACTCTCAGCGGCACGGTGCAAATACACATTTTTCACTCCCTTGGTACATCAGGCGCCCAGCAACGACCGGAAACAGCAATGGCTTATCGTGCGCAGCTTCTTCTACGACCGCTCCAACGACAGCAGCCACTCGTACATCATTATTCTTGCTTTATGGGACGGGCCGAACAAAGTGCACTGTGCATGCAGTGTGTAAAAAAAACAAAACAAACCCAACCAACAACTCACCAGATGCAGTAACCGAAAGCTCGTTTGTTACTGGAATCGGTTTAGCAGAGCAGTGCAGTGCTTTGGTGTTTGTACCTCTGCGGGGAGGCGTACGCCGTGGGGTAGCGTGTTTTTCTTCCATTATGCTGGTGGTGTTGGGAAAATCCTCTCCCCTTGATGAGGGGCTTGGTTTGAAGCGGCAAACTGAGATGAAGAGATTTGTTTGTAATTTTAGGACGATGCAGTAACATGAAATGCTTGTCGTGGTTCACGAAAAAATAAACAACGACAGAACATTCAAAATAAACTTAGTCGTTTTCAAATGAATGCATCATATAGCCTTTGCAAAAACAAAAACAAACAATTAAACGCATAAATTACTAACAAAAACTTTGAAAGTGTTGGGATTGTTTGCTTAATTTGTTCACGAGACACTGTTAAACAAGTCGTAAACGCAATTGGATGTCAAGCACCATTAAAACATCCTTAGCAAAACATATTATCCCGAGCGCACTGGGCAAGTAGCGTGGCACTATAATTATCCACGCATGACACGGTATGCACAATCGGAAAACGATTGACCCATTCGATACGCATCAAGCGCGTGATTGATGTTTGATTAAAATCGCCTAGATTGATGGTTTTATTAAGTGTACTCTAATGTAGTGGCGTGATGTGTAATTAATGGACAATTCTATATGCCTAGCCACATAATTACTGCATGGAGTGTAATTTGGGGGAGGTTCTCGGAAATTGTTTATACAGAATGTTTCTTGTCACAATTTTCCTGGTTGTGCACAGGAATGCCGTGTTTCATTATCTGTTTTTGATACATGATTGTATGATTAAATTATATTGTGGTTGAGAATTTGTAACAGAATATAGGCAACTAGTCATAGGCAACAACTTCATAAATCCTCAAAGAGTCTAAAATTTATAGAATGACTTATAGACTATAAAAAAATAGAATCTCCCACAGATGATATGATTTCGATTCCAGAATTTCTTTAAACAACATTTTAAGACATCGGACAATTCTGTACATTGCTGCCTCGTAATCTTCCCATGGATGAGAAAGGTCGAAACGCAATCGCAAATAGTTAAATACTAACGGCAGTAGCGCACGTAAAGAGGCCACCCACTCGGCGCACATTGCCTCCACTCACCGAACCATGGCCACAGCGCAAAAGGGCTCGGCGCAACAACTGGTCCTTCATGAGGGTAAACAGTGCCTGGAAGCGTATCTTGGCCAAGAGGCCAGCTTAGCAAAAAGACCTTAACGGACGACGCTGAGCAGCAACTCGCAAAGTCAGCAAACATGGCGGAAAGCCTAAGGGAAAGAAAACGTCGTCTCCACGCTGGAAGGGTGGCCCAATTTTTATGGTACACCGTTTTATCCTTTCGCTAGGGGAGCAACGAATAGAAGGGAGGCTATTTTACCAGACCTGCAGATACAGAAGCGACAGGCAGCTACTCCTCCCCGAAGGAGGTCCGTTTTTGCCGTACAACTCTCGCTTTTGTTTATGGCGTTTCCGTTTGTTTTCTTGAGGTTGCTATCCTGTTCTCCTGCTGGCTTTGTTCCGGGAGATGTTGCCCCGTACCGAGTACCGTACACACGTATACACCGACAGCACAGAAGAGACTCTTATCTTGTTTAGCTGTGTGCAATGCACTTTCGTAGGAGTTCTCCCGATTCCGCCGACTCATCCTATCATTCGCTAGGAGTGGGAGCGAACGACGAGCTTTCCGGCTCAGCTTAGGCTGGATCAGGGATACTGCCGCTTTGTCATGGAACAAAAGGCCACGGTGGCGATTTGTGGTTATACGAGCAGAGCTTGTGACGCTATGATACTGACGAGAACGAGACTAAAAGCCACGACCGGCACATACACACACTGGTAGCCTATAAAATGCAAAAAAAAAAATCACATCCAAGTCATCAAACCGAGAACTGCCCTCGAACGATTTTCCAGAATTTCCATTACGTGTGCCATTTCCCGTACACCGGCGCTATGCCGGTCACAGTCAGTCCGGTCCTTAAATCAACACAAACTTCGATGACAACTGAAATTAGGTTTCCAGCTTATTTCCAAACCGCCGCCGGTGGTAGCGACAGCGGGATCGGACCTTCGTTCACGGAGACCGCAAACAATCGGACGCACACGGTGGGCCCGTATGAAATGTGCAAAAAATCACAGTTGCAGTTGGCACGAAAAGTTTCCAAGCCTGAGGATATCACTCAGGTCCCCCAGGCTGCTTGCCTAACATACACCCCGACATGAGCACAATAATGAACCTAAAAGCAAATTTACCACTGGGGCTTTGGATCTGGCCTTGAAACTGCTAATTTACGTGTCATTTGCATTCGCTCGGGATACCAGTGTGTAGGTTCCATTTGATAGTTTTAAATGAGCAACGATTTTTTATAATGCAGCATTGCTCTCGTTAAAAAATGCCTTTAAGGAATAGCGCAAAATTTATGGAAAACCCTCTCTAACTCAGTATCTTTCCAGCGATACCTTTTTCTAATAATATCTCACCCATCACGAACGCTTTCGTACAGGCCGGGTCTCCAAGGTATTGGCCCTCAGGGCTTTTCCGTTGTCGTCCTTTTCAAACGACCGTCTACGATGTGCGGATTTCCTGCATGTCGTTTGTTTCCGCCCTCCCGGACACACATAACGGGCATCGAATCGAATGATAAAAAACAAAACTTTTTGCCACACCTTTCAACGACCCCGTCCCTGTCCCATGAAACCGAGCCGGGCGAAGGCGACTAGGTTATCAATGATCCTACGATAAACAAGCAGTGTGCCTTCGTAAGTGCAAAAGCGAACAGGAAGGACCGGCACGTTACGTTCGAGAGAGAAAAAAAAAGAGCACAGATAGTTTGCAGGCTCGTTTGCAGCGGGCAGGAATGTTTCGGGAGTTTGTCCTATACGATGACGTTACAGATTTCGCATAAATCCCTGTGGCTGGGGTCACGGTGGGATCGGTTGTTTTTGTGGCTTGTCCGTCGATGACACAAACAACGGTGCGCACGAAGGATGGAACAAACTAATTAACAGGACGAGTTCCGGTTGGTCGGTTTGTATGGAGCCGATAGTAAACGAAGGTAATTGTTCCCACTTAACTGGATTTAATTCTGACAAGGGTAAAATTAGCTCACGATTACTTTAAGCTGGGACGCATTAGGACGACACACCGATCATGTTTGATTGTGGACAATCATTTGACATCAACTTTGAGCATCAAAGATGTCATCTTTGAACGTCAAGTTCAATGGTTTTGAAGCGATTGAAACACTGACACTTGCTTGTGAAAAGTTAATATCCTCAATACTTTTCAATAAGGAAATTTCAGTTTGGTGATTGTAAATATTTGAAATTTTAGCTACGGAAGGTATAGCAAAGCTAGTTGCGTCGTGTATAAATTATAAAACGGGATGAAATCCAAGATAAATACCCAGCTCTACGTGACCAGACAGTGAACTGTACGGAATAATTTCCCCAATTCCGATAAATAGTTTTTAATTAAATACCAGCGGTCGTGGTGGGACTGCTCCACGTGCGAAATGGTCCTTTCTCTTCATCTCTGTACCACAGAAATAAGTTCACAAGAGCGCGGTTTTTAAGCCGGCTGAGATTAAGCGGTGACTTTCTTCGCTTTGCATTTTCAGCAAATACGAACCAAGGCATATTTTGGCATGCGAACACGGCGTACAAGAACACAGCTTGACGAAACATTTCCACGCCCGGCCCACTGCTGTGTAGTGCTGCAGGTGCTTCGAGCAACCGCAAAGACGTTCACCAAACCGAAGAGCGAAACACAAAACAAGTTCTGGCTTAAGAGCTGGTGACGGGAAGGAACTAATTAAGAACTTTTCAACAGCCACCAGCGAGCAAACGAGCCTGCAGGACAATTCGCTGTCTACGGAAACCACGGAGCGGTCGTTCGTTCCTTCCTCTTGGCAACACTTTTCTTCGAACGAGTTGGATTTTGCCATACACCAGCTGCCTTTATCGCGGTAGACGCTGATGGATGGGTTCACACAACACCAAAGCAAACAACTGCGTGTACCAAAACCATCGTCCGAATCCTGTCAAGCAACGGACGCAATACCTTCCGCCGGAATGTGTTCGGCGTGTTCGTCGAAAAGATTCAGGACTTGACGGCAGCCTCAAGCATCCGTCTGCTGATGGACAGGCAAATTTCCGCATTGTTCGCACCATAAATCAACAACACCAAAAAAAAAGCGATGCTAACGGTCTGCCACTCACTTTCTTCTCTATCGATGGATTGTGGTTTTCGAGCAGCTCTCCGTTAAGGAAGATGCTTTTCACACCGGACGTGGTCCTCGGGCTGCCACTGCTCCCGTGCCGGAAATGGTTCGGGCCAGAATTATGTCCGAGAACGAACGAACACGACACAACGGAGAGCGGTTTTCGAGGGGAGCCTGTGATTTTAACATTAAATTTGATTGAATTTCGAATGGTTTTATGGAGTGTCCGGAATCGTTCCATAATGACTTCTTCTTATGGAGCGAGAGCCGGTGAGAGTGAGAAAGAAAAAGGGAGAGACGGGTATCAATTAATTAAGATTGATCTTTGCTCACCGCAGCGAATTAGGTCGATAATAGAATTATTACGCCTGAGTTGGACGCTTTGACGGATGAAGTGGGTAGATTAAAAGTTTTATGCGATGCGTGCTCGATATTTTTGTTTCTCTTAAAATTGGGAAAACGCATTCTTGGATAGAAATAGTAGATAACATTTTCATTATCGAATGGATGTTCCTGTATACTATTTACTTGACTAATTAATATATTTAAGCCTCCTAAACATACCCCTAACTAATGGAACGTTTAGTGGCGACGTTGCGGGGAATTTTCCCATCGCACCTCGCCACACAAAACATATGAATTAAACCTAAATAAACGTGTATTACAAGCCTTCTGTATGGAACGCCGTTCAGAAACCACACACTTGTCGTCAGCTTTTTGTCCAAAGTGACGCCCCCTTCCTGTGCCGATGGGAAAGCCAAGAAGGTAAAACTATCGACTCACGGGCCGGGGACGCCGGGCGAGCAATGAATTTCGTGTAAATTTGCCATCACTGATTGACTTTCGCTCCTAATGTACCCGTCGTGGCGCTCCACTCTCCAGATCCCGGGCGGGACACGAAGGGAGCTAATCATTGCTGCCGTACCGTAAGATGAGCACACAACATCAACACCGCACGGTAAGCGTTCATATTGTCGCTAGAGCATCCGAAAATTTACCGTCCCGGGGAGGTGAAGAAGAGATCCAACCTTCACTTCTTCATCGTTTGTGCACGCGCCGCACCGATGAGATGCGCTTTCGTGAGCATTTATGATGCACGATGTGAGAGTGGCTGGGTTTGGCGTTTATGTTGAGTAGGTGCGCTCAAGTGCATGTGGTTTGGCTTATAGCATACTCTTACTGTAGCATTTGAAGTGATTTGAAGCACACAGGGGTTTTACAAATTGGAGTGAGGTGATCTTTAGGTCAGGAAATATAATTATTCCTCGTCAACGGTTGAGATACATCAAATAAGGTATTTATCATAAATTTTAGATAACTGCAATAACAACAACAACGGTTCGTCCGTGTCTCGTCGACTAATTTTGTTCTTAGTGCATTTTAGATGTAAACCTTGGGCTCCATGATATGAGTTTTTTTTTTAATTTTAAATAAATAATGTGTATTATAACTAAATATGTATTTTTCGCACATATTTACCTTAAAAAAATCAAATGTATCGGTGTTTCTAAATTTCTCACAGCATCTAATCGCGTTCGTTTGCGGTAAAAAAAAACTTACGCACGAATCACCGGTCGGACCGATTTCGTGTCGAACGTGATGGCATGGAGGTGAAATATGCACAATTCATAAGCACTTTCATCGCGGGGAAGATGTTAGCGGCCTCCTACTCCGCTAAATCGGACGAAAAGTCGCTGCCATTAGTGAAAGAGGAGAGTGGACCGTAGTAAGATTCGCGAAAAACGCATTGAAAAAACCCCACGATGTACTGGCCAAACCGAATCAACAATTGCATGTGAAGTCGAGAAGAGGAACGATTCGCAAACATTTGAGGTGGCTGCTCCGCTGTGCGAGATAAATAATTGTTTTACGTGCTTGCCATTATCATTAGGGATGGTAATTTCGATCCGGGCGATTGAAATGGAACGGATGTGAGTGTGAGATTTGTTTTTATTTTTTACGCTCCCCCAAGCCCTACGAAAGGTACGGAATTAAATGACGAAAAATAGATGGAATGATTGAAGCGACTGGCGCAAGATGACGAGCTAATAGTTTGCCGGTTTTAATGTTCGATGGTGGCGAATGATGGAGCCTAATTTCACCCACGATTACATTCGCAGGGCAGACAGGTGAATCTGCAAATCGATAGCCGTTGAAGCTCTTCCTTCGCTTGCACGGCAGCCGCTTAGCCCACAGTCTGAAGCAGTGCTGTGCAAACGACTTTATTGAAAAATTTCATACCAATCCATTACTGGCCCAATCCACTATTTACTATGGACGACTTTCTTCGCGTGGATTGATTTCCGGCACTGGGCTGCCAATCATTTACAAGGCAATTAAAAACATCGTACAACATGCAAATCACCGGCGCCAGCACATAAACCTTGCGCGGCGCGAAACGAAGCGTACTCCCGAAACGCAGCAAGCCCAATCGGGGCCAGGACCGGCGAATCGGATTCGTTCAGCCTCAGTCAGTCAGGCAACCCAGATGCATTCCCCGGTGCATCGGAAGGACCGTTAGATAATGGTGCTATCGGCACCGGAAATCTGCATCGCGAGTACCGCACACGAAGCGCAAACGGAGAGAAATGGATAGTGAAAAAGGTGTCCGCTAGTTTCATAAATTAAACGATCGACTGCCCCCACGAGTCTGGCGCTTTTCCAGACAAGAATCGTGTCTGGTTCGGAGGCAGGCAAAGGAAGAAAAGTAGCAACCATCCCCGATGGTGGTGCCGTGGTAGTACCGTGTTAATCGTACTCCCCCTCACTAATCACCAGAAATCGAAGCGGAATCCGTTTGGTTCATGCAATTTTGACGAAGGAACTTTTGCTGTGCGGCTTCCGCAGGCTTTGCGGATTGATAAGTGTTAGTGAAATTTATATGTTTTTAATTTTGTTTTATTTTTAATTATTGTCAAAAATATTTAAGGGATCACACCAATAGCTATCGAGGCAAATTTATTAAAAAAATTTGTTCGATTGGATGCTTTTCATATTTACATTGTCGAGAGGATACGTTGAAATAGAATAAGATAATTGTTACTAGAAAATTTATTAAATTTGCTCATTTTGCTTGAGACTAAAATCATTATGCAAATGTCAATAAGGGCCTTATTGATGTTCCGTATAAAATATGGAGATTTTTTTCCTAATGCATTTATACAGGATTGACTCAAAGATTATAATTGTTCGATTGATCGATCGCTAAGACTACCAAATGGGTCCAGTGAAGAGTTGTTAAGTCTATACTTATCAATCCACGCCGGATCGAATGGCCAGCCACGCTAGTCTGGCCGATTCGCTAATGTTTGACATGCGAAAGCTCCCGGATTGACGGTCGAACGCGATCACACACCGCTGGAGAGAGCGAGTGAACGAGCGTGCACGCGGAAAAGAGAGACTGGGCAAACGAAAAGCGTATGCCGTTGCGCGGCCAGCCGAAAGATCGAAAGGAAAGGCGATCATAAGGCGTCGTCTTCGCGTGGCGACGCTGTCTTCCGTGACGGACGCTTTCGCACCTGAGCACCAAGCAGACCGAGCAGTCGGTCTATCGCCGTTCCGTCTGCTCCCCCATTGCCAGGGTGATGCTGATGCGCGGTTTTAGTATATGTTTACTATTCGATTCGATCGGTTCTTCTCGGCTCCGTGTGTTGAGCTGCCCGTCGCGTCGCGTCGAGAGTCGAGTTCGAGCTTTTCGTCGTACGATCCGATCCTTCCGCGCAGTCGAAACACGATCCGCGCGTTACGTGCTGGCATCGGATTAGCGTTAAAGAGCGTTCCAACCGTTTCCAAGTGTTTCCGTGTCCCAGGGGTTTTTGAGTGTGTGTGTGTGTGTGTGTACGTGCGTGCGTTGGTTTTAAGCAAACGTTTATAACATTAGTTTGGTTTTGTGAAAATCTAACCTCCTCCATTCAAACTTGTAGTGTCAGTTTAAGAGGGACTGTGCTAAAGTAAAAAAAAAACGCATTGAAAACTTCCACACAAGAATGTTGGAGCATTGAAAGGTGTACACGAAAAACGTATGTGGCTTACGTGAAACGAATGGATTGTTGTGACAAAAACGAAACCAAACGGTCGGTGCTTCTTTCGTCCAGAGAAATAAAACGTCCGTCCACTGGCTAGGATAAAAAAACTTTTCTGTGTAAGTACTTAAAAGGGGGAAACGATAGGCAACAAGACGATGTAAATAAATACGACTCGGTTTTTAGAAGTCAGGCAATCGAGTTCGATCGATTTCTTCTCTATCTCCAAGCTCCTTCCAACTGCCATTTTAAGTTTTTCTTTACTTTACTTTACTTCAAGATTTACTTCAATATATCAGTAAGTGTCTAAGAACCGTGAATTCGCCTAGGAATCAAACCACAAAAGTGTCCGATAAAATACGATAAAATAAGTTTCGGTCGAACCGAAGCACATAAATAAAAAGGAAAACCAAAGAGATAATACGAGGACGAGGTTTAATGTTTGAAAAGGATAATGGCCAACGAAAGGATCGGATCGGTTGTGAATAAAAGCATGGCATTTTATTACTAACGATTCAACTTGAATCTAACGGCGTAGCAAGTTTGCAAAGGAACAAAAAAAATACGGGAAAAAATCAAGAAAAAGATACGTAAGGAACAGAAATTAAATAGCTAATTAATAAAATATAAAACGCTCGTTTTCATGAGCACCGCTCATGGCTTGAGGTGTGCCCATCCATCCAGATCCGTCACACGCTGACCCAATTACCGGGCGCATTTTCCGACCTATTGTGCCGCTTTTTCTTGCGCTTTTGTGCTTTCCTACTACACCAGTAAAAAAAAAACCAAACTGTCTCCACCACGCGTTCCGAAGTGATTTCCGATCAAACTATTACGCCCTCTGTCTTGTTCTTGGTTTCCTCTTTGCACCAACTGATGGGGAGGAACCCGCCAGGCAAGCTGGGCACTGGGCACCGGCAAATAAGCAGCAGTGTTTAAACAAGCGACCCCATCGTTCCGGGGTGGATTGTGCTGTTATTATTGTTAAATCCGCCAACCGATGCACGCCACCCTTTTTGGGAGGGTGGGTGGGTAGCGGTGGGCGACGCAGAAATGGAAGAGCCTTCATTTGATTCCATTTCTCTCCCCCCACCAATTTGACGCACTTCACTGACCAAACGCAACGCAAACGTGCGCTCTTGTGGCCCACTCCGAAACGGTTATGTGTGCGTTTGCTTTCTGTGATTTTTGCTTTCCTATCCGGGGTCCTTCTTCCTCACGATCGTGCAATGGTTCGCCAACCAGCCGGTATGTTATATTCCGTTCTCTCCCCCCGATCGACTTGGCGCAGTAGCAGCGCCAGCATAATTAATACATGTGCCGTTCAATTAGCCGTTTTTCAGCTCGCTTCCAGGAGGGTGGCCGATTATAAACCTTCTTTCGGGCCCAACTGCAGCGCCACACGCGAAAGCAAATCGATGGTCCATGGGGGAGTGGAGTTTTCCTCCCGCCCACCAAAAATATACCGTGATGGTGACCGCCTTTTTGGCCACCGTGCAAGTGGGTAGAGCAAGTTTTGCAAAAAAAAGGAACCTATACGCAAAAAAAAAACCCGGAAGAAACAGTATATTATTCCGGCTTCGAGAACTACCAGTATTCGGGAGAGTTAAAGCTCTTACATGCGCATGATCATAAAAAAGAGCCCACAAACTTACTCCAGTTGGCAAACAGGCTTCTGTGTCTCGGTTGCGGTCGGTGTGAGCGGCTTTTCAAAAATTATTCGTACATAAAAACAACCCTCCGAAAAAACCTTCCAAAGCACACACACACACGAACGCGCGCGCGAAAAAGGATGCGCGCACAAAAACCATATATTTTATTTCGTTTGTTTTTCCTCCGTTGCACTCGATTGGCCCTCGTGTTCCTCTATTGCACGGCGCAAGGATGTGCTTTCACGGCACCACCGTGCGCCGCAATGCTCACTTTTACGGTCGACACAGTGTCTGGGGCTGAAGCGTTTGTTGCAGATTTTTTCTTCCCTTTTTTTTGCTGCGGTGCTAAAACAGCAGCCAGCGGTGTTGGCGGGGCGGCCAGCGGAGACGGAAGTGGCAGTGATTTATATTTTTCTACCAAACCAAACGCAAACTGAAGCCGCGCCGCTGGCGCATCTACTACAGCGGAGCATTTGGCAATGCAGTTCTCAACGCTAAAACAATCATTCTTTAATAGTCAAACTCTGGCACGGGAGGAATGGGAATCTCTTGCTGAGAATCGCTGGCCTAGTTTAAGGCTAGGCCAAATAATTGATACGCCAATTTCAATTTGCATTCTTGAGTAGTCGAAGGGATAGTTTTATGCACCGCATAAAGAAAGAGGAAATGATTTTCTTGGAGGAAAATACCACGAGCTGTGGGTATTTTCTGGAAATGAATTTGCATTTCCAAATTTGACCTGTTCCAAGAGGTTTGATAGTGTGAATATCAAAATGGGTAAAGAATATACAAAAAACTGATTAACTCGTGAGGAGTTCGACTTATAAAAACACACTCAAGATTCCAGAGTCTACATAATTTAACGTCACTTCATTAACAATTCTTATTTGTGCGAATTATGAAATCTACATTTCAATTTACCTCCAACCTATCGATACGACATTCGACCATTAGGAAAGGGTCTTCATTTTAGCTCTTTAAACCATCGTAACACACTCGATGGTGAAGGCTTCTTTCTGCCTTCCACCATACCACCACGCGAAGGATACACGGTGACCCAGAGGGAAGCAATAATTCACGTTATGACTGCATTTAGTGGTTTATGGCATTTCCAAACTTTTAAACCATTTACGACACTCGTATTGCTTCCACGAACTAAATTTATTTGCTTCGAAATGGTGGAAACAATGTGCGCAAACCTCGATCCAAGGTCAAACAGAACAGTAAAATCAGGAGAACCAAAAAATAACAAACAAAATTGCAACAAATATTGCATTCCTGATGAATGAACATAAAGACACACGCACACACTCACCGGACGTGGTATTTTATATTGCATTTTCATGGATGGTCGGAGAGTAAAACCGCTTCAACCGTTTCGAAGCCGAAAGGAGAGCGTCCGTTCCCGGGTTCGAAGGAAAATCAGTGCAAAAATGAGAAATGAGCCATGGCACGTAATAAATAAAACATTCATCAAACGTCGTCGTTCGAAAATGTGCAGCGTAAAATATTTCTTGATCATAAAATATTTTGATTTCGTTTTTTATTAATGGGGGTTTGTTCGTTTTTAGGTGCATGGACACGAGTAAAATTTATTCATTTTGTATCGAACCTTTTTTTTTGTACGGCTTTTGAAGTATTTATGACACGCGACAAAAGGTCAAGATTAGACGGATTGTGAAACGACTAACCTTAGTCCTCGTGCAACTGATTCAGTAAAAAATATTGGTTGGTTTGTATTTTTGCACGATTCAACCATCTTTGTTTGGCATTTATAAATGATAATTAAATTAAAAAAAAATTAATAAGAAAAACTTTTCAATTCTCTAGTATATTTTTACCGTTCTTACTTCTCTTCTTTTCAGCAGGCACACTCGCTTATTCAATCACTCGCTTCTCCCAGCTGGATCCCCAACAACGTCCGGAAGTTTGGCCGGCGAGTTACGAAACCCGTCCGAAACCACGCCACCCAATCCGGCAACCAGCACCACCACACTCTTCCCCGCGGGCGGTCACGGAAACGCCACCGAGACGGCAGGGGACGGGGCGCGCGGCTCTTTGCTTTCGCGAAAACGTGCAAAATTCGGAGAAAACACAAGAAACCGTACCGGCTCCACTTTGGGCTATCGTGGTTCAAGCGGCGACCACTCTTCAACATAGGTTCTGGCCAGAGTAACTCCCTCTGCCATGGAGGAGCTGGAGTGGGAAATCTACGCGGCTCACAGAATAAAAGTCGACGAAGGTAAGTGGCAAAGAACCGGAAAAAGAACGCGAAGGTGAAGGTTGTGCTGATTCTTTTTTTTTTTGCATCTTTCGAAGTTCGCCTTTTTTGTTATGGTTGGTTGCTTTGAGAGGAGGTCGATTAAGGGGTTTCCTTGTATGTCTTGTTTCCCGAAGGGGTTTAGTAGCTTTCGGTTATCTTACTCCCTCGCGGGGTCGGTTTGGACCAGGGAATCAAGCACGCAATGAATTGAACAGTAAAATGCTTACTGAGCTACCCTCAGGTATACCGTTCGCGCTAGTGTAAGATGCAGGCGTGTCCAACCCTACTGAAGCTCGGTCTAGCCAATTAAGTTTCACTGTAGCTACAGTTCAAGAGCAATCTAGTAGGAGAAGCAGATGATGAATTAAGCCACATCAATCAAGTTATTCGATCAATGACAAATTGTTCTTTTTCCTCTAATCCGATGGACCGATTGACGTTTATATTATTTTTTTTTATTTACATCCCGTTTTGACAAGCCTGTCCGACCTTACATCCAGTATCTACTGGATCCTTCATCGAAGCTTCCGTGAGAACCGGAAAACCCAGCTTTTGAGCCCCCGTTCTTCCAAGAAGAAGCTTCCGGCGAACCCCCGGTCCGGTAAAAAGGGATTATCGAAAGGTTGCCGCACTTTTCGATGAATATTTTATGTCTCCCTCGATTGTCAACCTCGCGTTGCTCCTGGTGGCTCTATGGAGGTGGCCCAGTGGAGAAAGGAGGACATGTTTCAAGGCTTGTACTAACAACAAGTTGCCCGCCTGGGTGCGCGCGCGCCTCCTACCAAATGATGGTGAATCGGATTAGTACCGCTTTTTGAGTGGAAATGTGGTAGGTGTCGATCCCACCCCGCTGACTTTCATTGTGTGTGTTTTAGGCCTTCTATATTGATGATCGAGACACATCAAATGAATGAGGTTTCTTTGGAAGGTTGTGCGGAAAAGGTAAAAGAAAAGCACTTACATCCCATACAACCTCGTTTAATCGAATCATCTACAAGCTGCGCTTCGAGATGATAAACCCTAAAGGAGCTTTTCGATAAGCAAGAGCCCAAATTATTCTCAGCGTACGCTTTGTTGCCTATTTATTACTCGAGGGAAAATAGCAAAAAATACCCGGGAGATGTGTGGCCGTTAAAAGCAACGAAAAAATAGAAAAGTATGACAATTTTTTGTTGTAATGTTTATTCGACGAGAATAGACAACCTTTTTTATAAACTGAACTAAACAAAATTGCAGAAAGAATTAAAACAAAGACAGTTAAAATATAATTCTTTCTATATTTTAAGCTCTCAATAAAAATAAGAATTAAATAGTATTAATTTACTTATTTCCCTAGCAAAATAACGTAACCCCCTCGTGGGAAGATCCACATTAGCAAAACAAGCTATTATAGTTGTTTCTCAATCGATGAAGCGATTGAAAAATTGTATCAGTCTTCACGAGATGATTGGTGCACGCGCATGAACCACTCAATGGTAATCACACATTACTAATCATAATGGCCATCCGATTCATCAATTAATCTTGCCCAATCAACTCTATACAGACACACATAAGCGAATCGATAGGAGAGCGCACACCGATTACTGGCACCGGCAACGAGTGCCACCCACCACCCACCGCGTACCACTTTGGCGGTCACTTTTAATGGCGGGCTTTCCCTTCGTTTACAAGTTCCCAAGCTGTTAGATGCATGCGTTTTTATTTTTTCTCCTGTGTTACGCCCTCCTCATCTTTCGAGCTTCACGCACACACACACACATGCTTTACTTCTTTCATTTTCATCCCGAGAGCGTGAAAAATGGAGGTGTGTTGTGGTGTTGCTCTGATTGCTAATTAAACTACCGATGGAAACATTTCGCTTCGCTCTCTCCCTATCTCTCTCTCTTGCAGACACACACACACATGCACGTGTCGATGGCGCCAGCGTTATGCTACACGGTGGCGGCTCCTACTATGCTACAATGATCTTCACCGATTTATTAAATCAACTCACGTGCCAATTCTGGTAGCACGCAGCGTGCTTTTTGTTTTCGTTTTTTTTTTGTTTGCTGAAACGCACGGCACTGCAGTAAACGGATGTGGTCGGGTGGCTTCTTGTCCTGCGTCTTTTTCGAGCCCCGTGAGCGTGTTTTTCTCGTTAATCAGGGCTTCCAGGGTGGACGAGGGACGTGCGTACCGTCGCGTTCGTGCGGCGATCAGAAGGGATGAAGTGGTTATTAGTCAACACCACGAGCGCCACACACACACACGGACACCTGAGAGTAGGTCGGCTCGTTACGCCAGCCGGGTAAATGCCGCTACTTAGAGGGTGCATTAGAAGAGCCTCGGCTCACGCCCGGCCCCGCTCCCGGGAGGGTCTTTCATTTTTGTCAAATTTTCATCACCTTCAAACGAAACGGAAAGAAGAATAATGGAGTGAAACGTGCGCAACGTGAGTGAAAAGTTTATTTCGACACACGAAGCTGAGCAGAAAGCGGCACACCGTACCGTGCATGGGAAAGATTAGTAAAGACGGGTTGCTTTTGTTGTGTAACAAATCGGTTCAACAAATCGGCTGAAGCGATTATTGTTCATTCTGATATTTAGGTCCTTTTTCCGTGGTCGATTGGCATAACTTTGATGATAATGAATCGAAAATTAA
>JXXA01009015.1:0-11188 GCA_000956255.1 Anopheles punctulatus | reverse complement strand
AATAAAAACTGGGCTTAATATTGCGACAAACAGTTTCCTCCGCACGCTGTAGGCAAAAGTAAACTTGTTTGTTTGTTACCTTTTCCCGGCGCGGTTGAGCCGCACAAGCCATTGGCTTTTGCCGGGTGAAATTGGTTCTCGAAAGAAGTTTGTTTGAATATTGAATCGTTCTTTCGATTGCCTTTTGCCACAAGCTAAAATGTCGGTGCTTCTACATGGCAAGGTACCGACATTCCTCCGATTGCCAAGACTTGGCAATGGACAGGAAGGTTTGTGGAAGAAAAGGATCTATTTTGTGTGGGTCTAAATCAAATAAAACCAGTTTGTGTGAATGGACGGGGCGTGTATCCGAACGAATGACGTGGACTCTGCGTTCGATTTATATGTGAGATTCGAAGGGTTCCGCAAGGTGCCATTTCCATGCACGGTTCGCCCGGTGAAACATCGTTCAGCTGGGAGGGAAATTTTTTTCGTTCTGCTGTAAGATGTTTATTTGTTTTTTGACAGTAACTATCGTATGTTTCCTGGACATGGGGTTGATTTCCTCGGAAAATCTGCTCTCGTGAGTAAGATCACGATTAAATGCCTTATTGACAATGCTAATAGATGCCTTGAACATCCAACCTTGTACACCATGTCGTACTGCAGTCATTAAATTCGTTAAAATAATTTAATACGATTCAGTAACTTTCTGCACTCGGTTTTGCTATCTCATGGAGCATCCATTCTAGCATAATTGTTTGTGCTTTCGTGTTCATTTCCCTCAATTGTTGGTTGCAAATGGATTTGATTTATGAGCAGATAGTTCTGCCTGCTCCAAACAAAAAGAAAACAAAGTTCCGAATATTTTTTTCGGTTTTGGTCCAAGGATAAACAAGCTCTTTTTTTTGGGTAGGATCTACCGCCCCTTTACTGTTGGATCGAATATGTAAAACAAACGTCAGCTTTCGATGATAAAGCGAACTTTTCGGCAGTTTGTTTATCATTCCGCAGAACAACGATGCGAGCAGCCGAGTCCCCGTGACCTTGTTGATTTATTCGCATTTAAATAGTATGAAGTGTTGGCAATATTTATTGTGCTTTCGTTTAGTTTGCTACTGATAATGTTGGGGCTGTTTTTGGTTGTTGTTGTTTATTGAGTTCTGAGTTTTGTTTCATTGTGATTGCTATCGCGTTGCTACAAAGCTTTGGCACAGTTTTTTCCTATCCTTAGTGCGTGCAGCGAAGGCTTTACCTTTCTTTGGTTAGTGTTTTTTTGTTGTTGTTGTTGAGACTTTCGTTGCTGTTCTGTCTGCTTCCGTTATAGCAGTCCTTCAGCTGTCCGTGTAGGCTGCATAAAACATGAATGCTCTGTGCACTAGCACGCGTCAGCGGCACAGCCGACGCCACCGTGCCGACCGTCTGGAGGAGTTGAAAAAGGAAACCCATCAAGGATAAAACGGTAATTCGTGAAGAAGCAATTGGAAAAGGCGAAACATTGTCCGACATGCTTGACCATCGGATGGGCTATCCGTGGGTGTAATGGATTGCGGCAAGCTGCATCGGGTGTGCCGGTGTGCGCTGCATACCGAATGCGAAACATGCAGTCAAAGCTCACATGCGCTCATGCAGAAGGCCGTCTGCTCTTTTTAACATGTGATTCGTGATCACGGCTGACAGCTCGACCAACTTTTACGTGCCCCAGGACCATGTTTGTTGGTTTCGGTAGAGAAATGGTGTTGTGTGGTGGATGGGGGATACTATGCGGATGAGAGTGCTTAGGGTTTGGGTAGGGTAGGTTGAATCGTTGTTTGCCCTCCTGATCGAATGATTCAACAGTATCTCGGACGATCGTTTAATTTTATGTAGGATGTTTTAAGGAGTAAATCTTTTAATTAAATTTAAAGTAATATAGTGTAAAATTTTCTATTCTATTAGTAAAATAATGTCAAATAAATATGATTTCTCAGTCCGTTGATGGCCTGGAACCAGGAACATTAAAGGGCATAATATAATAAAGAGTCGAGAGAAAAGCGATGAGCTAAGTCTCATTTGGCGATCTTTATAAACATCTCGAGAGGTTAAAACTACATACATTATTATAAATTGTGTTAACAGTTTGTAATTTTTACCATCTTTTAAACTGTTTGTATTTAAAAAAAATCCCGCTCAAATTTGAGATGTTTTTGTTTTCAGCGTTGTGTATAGGATTCACATGACTGAAATTCATGCACATTGAAATCTTTAAATTTTAAATTTCTCTGCAGAGCCATTTAAAGCATGTTTGAGTAGCCCACTTTATAACACATTCTATGTTTTGTATAGAAACTTGGTTGAAAACAAATTCACGCATTCCAGAGCGTGCACAAGAATAATAATTTTAATGTTCAAATATTTGACTTCTACTCGCATGCGAAACTCAAACTCTGTGGGTAAACATGGAAGCACCAACGAAAGTCCTCGCATACCTTTACATACACGCACCCACAAAAAAGGTGTTGGAGGCTTGGTGGCTGCCTCTTTATTTGTGTCCTTTGCCAAGCCCACGATCCGATACCTGCACACACGGTAGTCCACGTTTTAACGCAAACGAATAGCATCCATCCATTTTTATTTTCCACACCGGACCGTGTGCGTAAAATCCCGCTCGAAGTTTACAAACAAAAGTGTATGGTAAAAGGGAAGCACGAATAAAATCGGAAAAGTGTGTATGGGTGGGCTTGTACAAACGTGAAAAATGGCAAGTAAGCACATTAAAAGCAAAAAAAAACAACCAAAATTCAGCCAAGATAAATGGACCACGTTAAGCGGATGCTTTAGGGATGCGTCGGTTGGGGAGAATATTTTCCGGTTTTTTTCCCGATTGTTTGACCGGTGTTTCTCCCCCACCCTTCCGTGTGACGAATGCGTACAGCAGTCGGAAAGAGCGAAATGGGTGTAATTATTTCCTACAACAACGTTTTGACCTATCCTTCGTATAAACTGCGTTTGGTATGGAAGTAGATAAAGCGCCTGCAAGTAGCCTTTTTAGGTGGGAAGGGCAGGAAGCGCATGTTTTGAAAACAGGAAATGAGAAATAATCTGATATTGCAACAGATTAAACGACAATTGATTGTGTGTGTTTCAATGGATTAATGTTTAGATCGTATTGGTTTTTGTGTGAGTTTTTGTTTTTTCATTAAATCTAAATAAAATCGAATGCATAAATGTGCATTACAACAATTCAATTCGTGGCAAATAAAGCGTGTATATTTACACCAACTCATTTCCTCAACCCACCCACACTCTCGCTTCCACTCATCAATCCAATCATGTAGACATGGTTTCCTGTCACGTTCAATTAAAGCCAATCCTTCGCGACGACGAGACGGGCCCTTTGCATTAAATTTTTCGGGGTTGTTCGTATGGTGTTTCGTTCATGTGCGATATTCGATGACATTTACTGCCCGAGAGACCGTGAGCCGTCGGAAATCAGCCCAGACGGCGAAGCAGCTGGGAATATTATGCACAGTCAGTCTTCCTTTCGGTGCATTATGGTGCGTTTTGGTGTTTGTTGTTCTCCCAGCGATGTCTCGCTTCCCGAACAATCGTTTGAAAATGGCTAAATTGTTAAACAAAAGCGAGACACACATGAAATAACTTCCCCCAACGCAGCGATCGCAGCGGCGCCCCCATCTTTAGGCCGAGTTTGATTCCTTCGGCGCATCGGGGCGCTTTCTTCGTCGCTCTCACCCAGCGACCAAACCAAACTGGCTCATTTATTCTTGCGGGATCCGTTCGTTAGCACCGACTCGGTTCTTAATTGGTCTCCATTCTTTTTTTAGTTTTTTTTTCTTTTCATTATATCTTCTTTCCGGGCGCCAATATGAGCGACGTCGGAACGCATTCACAAGAATGCATGGAGGCCCAGCAGCGACTGCATGTTCTTCTTCGTGTGCGTCCTGTGGTGTGGGTCTTGTGTCGCGCTGCGACGTTCCGGTGAATCGTAAATCACGCGCTAAAACAAGCAAACATAATAATTTCCTATCGAGTTAATTTTCTTGAATTATTAACGCACACAAACAGTGTGTGTGTGTGTTTTTTTTTGTTTGGCTGTTTGGTGAAAAAACGTGATGCAGTTCAGGAGGGGTTTTAGCTGCAGATATCTATGCACGATAAAAAATATTCACATTAGTTTTGTCATAATATCTATAGTATATTTTCTGAAATTGTCAAGACGCGTAAATCAAATGGATTCAATTCAATTTTAAAGTGTGATATACTGTTTAAATTTATTGTTAAGTAAAATTTTCTGTATGTTTCTTAAAACGATACTAAACGTTTTAACATGTGTTAAATCATAGTCAGCCAAATACTATTCAATAAAACTTTTCAATAAAACTTTCTCTTTTTGCTTCGACTATCATCAATTTCACGTAAAATGCTAGGTGCAAAGTGGATATATATAAGTTGGCGTATAGCGTATCCGTAAGTTGATAATCCAATATTTTAGTCCATGTATAAATGCATACTAACTTTTGTACAGGCTGAACAGCTGTAAAATTTGTTCGCAAAATTGTTTTGATTGGATTGTATAGGATTTTGCTCGCAGCTGGTTTATTTTGATATAATTTTTTCTCTCTTCAAATGTTGTGAGTACAGATAATGTTGCTATGGTGGACACGTTTGGCAGCGTAATATTTTCACTGCCTGTTTGTCTGCACTACAAGTTGCATATACTTAGTTAATTTCAAAATTACTTTATTAGTTAAATACCTACCAAAACTGATATTGCTTCGAAATTACTTGTTATTATTTGTTTTATGAAGGTGGCAATTCATTCTATCATAGAGAAATATTCAAGTTATCTTTAGCAACTAATATTACTAATTGCACGATTTGACTACTTTTCCCGAAGTATCTTATATTGCTTCCGTGGATGGACCGCTTTGGTTGCATTTTTTAATGTTTTCAACAGTTTCACCTTCTTGCTTATTCGAACGCGTGGGCTAGTCTGGCCACTTATTTTGGCCTCTTCTTCAAGCGAAGAGAGAGGGTGTTTCCCCAGGTTTCCCCGATTGCTTTGGATATTCTAAAGAGCGCGTGAGCTACAAGACACATGGCTCGCACCGGATGGATGCATCGTTGGGCCTCCGTTTAGCTACCAATAAATTGACCAGATTGATCCACATTATATTTTCCCTCATTTTCGTCCGGTCTCTGCTGCTTAAAACTGTGCGATGCTTTCACTGCTCAATCTTCGCCTACCGATTTGATGGTCGAGTTCGTTAGCGCTTTGTTGCCGCTCCACCAGCAGGCGTCGCGCGTCTTTGGAGAGTGATTTAGCTTAGTTGAAAAAAAATCTGGTTAATCCGCATGAGAGACTGACTAATGGGGCTGCGGTGCGTATGAACGTCGGATAAAATGAGGAAAAGGAGTGCTAGTTTAGGGTCTGCTAAGTGGCAATAATTTTTCGAGCCCCGTATGCTGTTCTGCTTAGATGTTATATTTTTAACTCTCGATATTGCTGCTGCCATTTTAGCTGAAGAAGCAATTTTGAATCCACAAATTCAGTCCATGAAAGATGATTAAAAAAGTTGGTTTATTTTCTTGAAATCCGCAGCGATAACAGCGTGCAGTTACAATGTTTCCAAAGTTGCTAGAAATACAGCAACACAAAACATGTTACCTCTGCAATTACGTTGCATAAACGGATTAAAAAGGTTTATTATCATTTCTCACGGTTTTTACGCCAAGCGAAAGAGGTCCAACCGCTCACGCTAATAGCGTTACGTCTAGGCCAGCAGTGCTGCAACAAAACGAAAACCAAAACTAACTCATAATTTATAATTGTTCTTCGCAAACAAGTTTAGATCGAACGACGTCAACCGCAAACGTCGACGGCGGCAAGTCTGCGAAAATCGTTTGTCGGAAAATTGTCCTCCTGCGTCTCTCGCGTCCGCGCTCGTCCTTGTGCAACTTGTGCTGCGCTGTGGAATATTAAATTACGTCAAAATTGTCACTGATTAGGAGTGGTCCTTCCGTTCTGGCCGACGCAAACGGTAGGGAGGTGGGAGGGAAGTGAGTAGGCAGTTGAAGGGCCCCATAATTTCTTCTTCTTTGCCGGTCTTTGTTACCAGACGAGCGCTGCTGGGAGTGGGCCTAGTAGCCACCAAACCGAAGCCAAAGGCCATTCCAAGTGTTCCTTGTTCTCATACCGTAAGTGGTTGAGTTCGAAAACCGAAACCGGGAGCGCCCTGCTCTGTTGCCAGTGAGCTTAGCGCTTAGAAATACAAGCGAGCGCGAAACGGCAGATTTTCCAGCAATTGGAAAGCCCACTTCATCACTCAATCAGCAGCGGTAGCACCAAGTGCAAACTCGGTGTATACGTGTGGAGAGAAGCCACAGAAACGGCCTGAGTCCGGAGCGAATTGGTCACCCTCGGACAAACCAGCTTTTGTGGTTCTTCCCTTGGATCGTGCTGAACGACGTGCGGGGGAGACGCGCATTCTGGAGATTTTCTCCCCGTGCAAAATGGACTGACTGTGCGTAGTTTTTCTGTTCTTATTTGTTGCTCGTAGCGCGGTTGGAAAATCAAGTTTCGTAACATAATGAGATTGCTGTTTGTTTTGCTTCGTTTACTTCAGAGCACAACATACCGAGCGAGCGCCGTGGCCCTCGTGACCCGAAAGTGCAAAACAACACAGCGGTTGTTTATGTTTTTGTGAAAAGATGGGTAAAAGTTTTTTTCAACTGTTTTATTTTCATCATTCCTCCCTTACTCGCTCCCCATCGTTGTGGCTTTTTCGTTACGATTGTGCAGCACACGACACGATGCCGTATTCTTCGGCATTGATTTTCACAAGTCTTCCGCTTTGAAATATTACATTTTCCGAACCGAAGCACGACACCTCGCCCCAAAAGTGCTTTGTTTGTGCGAGGAAGGAACGCACGAGGAAGCGGTTGAAAGTAATACAAAAACAGTCTTCCACACTAAATCGAACGGAAAAGTAGGAAACCGGATCGAATATCCTATCGCCCTGCCAGGAGCAGAAGAGGGAAATACGAACGGAACTGCACTTGCTGCATGGGAAAAGTCATTTTTCTTAACCGCAACCGTCCGTTTTCCACACGCTGCTCTGCCCCACTGTTTTGCACTGCCGATTTAATGATGTATTGCAAACGTTCCCTCTGAACGGGAGATCAGGTGCAGTTGTTGGAGTTTTCCGCACCGCGTTCAGTCGTTCGCCGAATTTCCCCTCGCCTAAGCCTAGAAAGTGCAGTGTAATTGAGTGCCGTACCAGTGCCAGCTTTTAGTGTATTTGGTTTCCCGATTGCAATTGAGTGGACAAAAGACGGGTTTTCCTGACGAGTGTGGTGGAAAAACATGGAGCACTGAAGCGCAGGGTAAATTTAATACTTTTAACAGTGTGTGCAGCTGGCCCAAAACGTGACAAAAGTGATCCGTGAAAATGGGTTTCGGGAAAATCGCCGAGAACCACATGTGTCGACGGTGCGGCACTGGTGACTTTGCATTATCGATATTATTTTTTTCCCACTGTGGGTTTTTATCAGCGTGCGATTTTCCAGCGCAAGGAGGGACAATGATGTAGTTTCATTTACCTCCTTGTTCTGGAGGCTGCTTCCATTACCGAATTAAACCGAGAATCGAGAGAAACATCATTAGCGAGAAAAACAACAATCATGTTTTTGTTTCCTTTCCCAACACATACGTCAGTTGACACTTTCGGTCGGTTTTCCATTCCATTCTTATTTAATGAAAGCGCATTTGGATTCTGAAAAGAATCTACATTTTTTCTGTAGTTTCGTTTCAACCTCACACCACAACAAGCGGCACGTAAACGGTGACTTAGGAAAAAATAGACCGATAATGCAATAAGAGATCCGCAGCGTGTCACGGTCGTTGGGCCATCGGTGCGCCATCCGGTTCCGGGCAAATGGTACTCGTCCGTCCGTTTGTTGCACCCGCCAAACGGCTTGAGGACTTCAAACTGAACACACACGCACAAAAGGAAAACGCGTTCGTACGACACGTGTCAAGGCGTTCGACACTGATTGACATAACCTCTTCACGGTGTCGTGCGCCGCGTCGTATGAGTTGTCAACGATTTTTTTTTGTCGGTGGGCAAAAACTCACCGCTATTTGCTTATTTATTTGCCTTCTTTCGTCCTAAAGTGGCCGGAATAAAAATGGACCGTACCGAGTTGAAGGGTGGGAAAGCCACAGTATGACGAGTCCGATGACACATCGTGAGTGCGAGAAGCGAAAAGTAAGTGACGGACATATTGCGGCGTAGTTCAGTTTGGCGAGTGTGTACTTTGCTTTGGTGTCATTTGTTTTATTACTCTACGTTTTACTTTTCCGAAGATGTATAAAAAATAGAGAATGACCTTATAATACATAAATGGGTGCTTTTTGAACAAAAGGAATTTTAAATTATTCAGTAGAGGACTAGTGATTATAGTATTTAATGTTGTTTATGGGATATTGATTTTGGAATAGAATATATTAGAAGTATTTAATTTCAATTGATTTATCGCATGTAAACTGTTTTTGAAAAGTTTTCTGTTACATGTACAACATTATTATTCTATGTTATTTTTTATACCGTAAAAAGTGTTTATAAATACTTAATAATACTGAATGGACTGTCAGTAAAGAAAATTACCCGTATTTTCTTTATGAACGTTATTATTTATTATTTTACTTACATGTTACTTTTAACAAGTAATCTAAAATAACGTTTTATCGTTGGTGACAACAAAAGTGTTTGTTATAAATTTAATAAGCATTTAATTTGTTCTATTCTTTGTTTGAAAACGTTTGAATTGGGTTTCTGTTCAGAAAATCAGTTCGTTTTGTTTAAGTCAATCTCAAATTTAACATAAAAAGTATAATAATGTTATATGGCATTTCTACAGCAGCAACAAATTATTTTATTGTCCGATGTAATTGATGCCAATTGGCTTCAAGCAGCATCCGCTGTACAACGACCACTAGATCAGGATTGACATATCCCTGTCCGTCCACAGCATGCGGGATCCCGAAAAAAAACACACAGAAAATCCAAATTGAAATCCTAAACATAAACTCTCTTTCACGGGGAGGCACGACAACATAGTAAATCCTGCTTTTGGAGTGGCTTCTGTTTTCTCTTTCCAGCCCAACTCTCATCAAAAGCCATGCCGTTCGATCGGTTATTTCGAGGCGGATGGTTGAGGGAAGGGAAAAAAAGCAACAAACACCGATAATTTAGTTGCCATTGGGCCATTCAGTCGGTGTGTGTTTAGGTGAAGCTGCAGCCGAACGGTCCTCGTGTCAACGCTAATCCCTTTCCGAAATTGACAGATTGGAGCCGCTTATCGTGCGTTGAGCTACAGGGCAGTTACGCTTCCCCACCCCGTACGTTTGTCTTTTTTGTTGTGTAAACCTTGGGTGAGAAACATGTTGCGCCTGTCAAAATAGGCCGCGCAATAGGAAATAGTCCTCCACATCCGTTGGTAACGGTTTGGGAGAGGACCCACTGTTTGATTGGTGCCCGATGCTGATGGGGGTTGGATTGCGACTGGTTTCATTCCTCAACCCGCATTTCTTGAGCCTTCTCATTCTCTCGCACAATCGGTGGCATTTTGGAATCAGGAGCATTTCCGACGGCTGGTTCTGGCTGAGGTGGCTAATTTGTTTCTTTTATCGCGCTAATCTGACAGCTCCTCGACCACTTTCGATCACGCTGGAACACATACGCACACCCCGTCCGATACGGGCGCTGGTGGCCGTTTTTAGTTCATTGCAACCGCTGCCGAAAATCTTTTTCGTATCCGTTCTTGTTGATGTTTTTATTTAACGATGCGCTTTCGGTTGTTGCTGCTGCTCACTCCTATCCTAGATTAGGAGAATACCAATCGATTACTCCACGGTAAGGAAATCGATGTCAGTCAAATCTGACGGGACGATAAGGTACCCAAAACTGCCCCCAATCACAGCCCCGCCACTGGTTGATGTGTGAGTCAATGATGAATGAGATCGTATCACTCCCGACTTAGGTTTGATGAGGATTGAGTGTTGTATTTGCTGGTTTTTTTTCTTAATTTTTTTTAATGAGTCGCCACGATTTTGGGTTGCACTTTGCTAGCGAGGCTTCGAGGGTTTTTAAGCGCGATTGCATCACAAGTTGATTGAAATAGAAACAAGTACCATCTTACCGCCTGGTGTTCGAGGCTTATCGGGTAACACGTGGTCTCGCTGTTTTTGATATCCGGCGCGATAAGAAATGTGTTCGGAAACAATCGTTGGCTATAACAATCGAAGTATCGGCTTATAATCGATTGGGTTTACGCTGTTTGAAAATCGATTTTGGAATGAGGTGAGTTCGAGTGAATTTCGAAGTATGTGTGAACAGCAGAGCAATTTTTCTAAATGTGTTTTACACTACATGAATTACCAATAATTATGGCATTAAAAACAAAATATGAACAACAAAAATCAACAAAAAAAAATTAAAATAGTTTCATTTCAATAATAAAAAATCGTACGTTTCCGATGTGAAGCAATTTCCATCCATGTTTATTGTTAAACTCATTTTTATACTTAAAAACTTGATACATCTGCGAGTTTATACATTTAAAAAATATATTTTATTTGAAATGCTGCTTTTTTATAGGGTTTTAAAGAACGTACTAAGAACGTAAAATATGCTTTGATGAATTTGTTTGCTGCAATTGTTTTATTCGCACAGTAATAATTTTTCAAAACAATATACATTTTTAATTTGAGTGTATGCTGTAGATGGAATGCTGTCAAAAATGTTGGCATCAAATTAAAAACCTTAAGGGATAAATTACGTCTGCTCTCATGGTTTTCTGCAATCACAGACAGTCTGGTAATAACATAATTTTACACATGTCCCGTGTATGGATATTGTAAAAGTTGTGTTTCTTGATGACGACGATTGAGCATTAATTTATTTGCTATGGTTAAAATTCGAACACGTGCCAATTATGTCTTCGATCTCATAACAAGAAACTGACATTTGGTTGGTTTATCCATCAGTTTAACTCAAGAGTGTGACATTTCATTACAAAAAAAAATCCCTTTTTTGTTTTATCCCAATTCTTAGTCAAAATCTCTTGAATATTGTTTTAATTGCTCCATGACCTTTAGGCGCATCACGTCACGGAGGGTGAAAAATTACCAACACAACACTTTGGT
>JXXA01009007.1:0-12356 GCA_000956255.1 Anopheles punctulatus | reverse complement strand
CGATTGGTTTAAGTGCGATTGAACATTGTGCCTTATTGCAATATTACTTATTCTTGCGCCCACACTAAATTAATAGAAAACGCGATCATTCGCAGGATCTATTTTCGGCCCCATCACAACGAGTGAATCACAAAAACGGTCTTTGAATGAGCTTTTTCAGCATCACAACCAGACGCACTTTTTTCGCGCTATCGGTACAGGAGGAAAAGGCCAAAACAGTGATGATGAGAAATAACACTACACACAAACAGCTACAACCGTTGGAACGACGCTGCGTTTGTGCAAACGCGGGAAATGATTTCGTGCACGGGGTGAACCTTATGGAATCCAACCCCCGCCAGGGCCGCGGCTGCTATTAACCTGGGTCTGGATGCGTAACGAATCGAGGGAAATCGAAATGCGAGAAACGCATAAGACAGAAGAGGTTACGGACGAGTTTCTACGTCTGTTTACTGTGGTGGTGTTGCGTTGGCGCGGAAGGAGAAACAATTATTATCCTCCGCCTGGGTCGTCTTTGGCTGTACAAAGGTTGCCACGCTGGAAAGATGATGCGGAATGCTGATGATTTTGCGATTGTACCATTGCTGAAAGTTTCGTGCCGTACTGGTCGCATGGTGAGAATGAAGAAAAAGAGCGTTGGAAAATCGACTTCGTCCCAGCCAAAAAAAAAAATATATAAATAAAAACAATTTTTGAATAATAACCAGCAACAATCGTTAGATGGATACAGCATCACACAATTAATAATCACCCTGATAATGAAGATATTCGCAAATGGAACCAATCCACTGCACAAACATTGGGCAATCGCAAACCGAGAATTGGTTCTCGAATACACTCCATTACAATATCGACGGCATTGAGTGTGTCCCCCTTCTCCCAAAAGCTTAAACAAACAATTTATCGTTTTCCTTCGTTCGTGCGAACGAAAGGAGCAAACGCGTGCATATGAGAACCCTCCCTACCAAATAGTTGATCACTTCAGCAGACACCTCAATAAGCTCTGTCGCTGTCGTTTCCCATCGTGCGGCGGTAATTGTTTGCATATCTTGTTTATTATGATTATTATATGAGCTGTGCTTACACACATACACCGTGACGGGGGCTCACGGTAGAAGCGTTGGCGCTGGTGGACCTGATGTGGACCTGTTGTCCAGAGAAGGGCATTTTCATCACCCCAAAGGGGCAATAACGGGTGGTCAAACATCGACACCGGACAGTCAGCAGAACAATCGTTGACACATGATCCGAGCGGGTGTGCTGTGGGAGTAGCTTCCATTGCCGGAACAACGCCGCTGACACGCTTCGACGCGGAATGCACTCGTGTGGTGTGTGCTAGGCAGGAGCCGAGCCATCCAAGGTTGGTGTTTCGTTCCGGTGGTGCAGTGTGCAATGATTTATTTATTAGTGTTATGGTACACACACCTCGAACCAGACGATGGTCATTGCATGGGACACATGGGAGTGAGACGAAGCAGAGTTTACTTTCCTCACGTGTCGATCGAACTTCCGTGTGACTGTAGCACAGGAAGAATTGTGTCCAGCGGCCGACACTAAACACCGATACGGCGCATGAGGTGAAACACCCACCTGCAGCAGAAACGGTGTATTAACGTTTAGCGATGTTTCGTCCCGAACATCAACGGTCGGACGAAAAGCGTCGCTGTCCAAACACCGGCACCACGACGGCGACGTCGACTGAAGGGAATATGTCCACAGAGCTCGGACGGCCGGGGACCAGATTCGATGACCGCACGGGTAAATCCGATGGACGTGATAATAGCTCCGATTGGGGACTCATTAATAATACACACCCGCACATACACAAGCAGGCGAATGACGTAGCGCCGCGCCGGATAATACAGATCGAATCGCGTTGCTGGTGCTTGTGGGATGTAGGAACAGATTTCCCGGATGAAATACTTCTCCGGTGCAAAAAAAAAAGGCCCCCGACAATGCTAAACTCAAATGTCAACAAAAGGTGTCTGGGGAGGATGAGAGGGAAGAAAATAGATCCTTACAACACTTTCTTGTTTGCTCGTGTACAGCTGTTGTCCTAGGTAAGCTAATATTTGATCATTATTTGAGCAGTTTTTAATGGGAATTACAACCGTTTTTTTTTTAATTTCAGTGGGTTTGAACATGCATTTGCGACGAGAAACAAATCAATGTGAGATATTAAAAGCTTACTTTGCTTCATTTAATCCTTGTCTTAAGAAATAAGCGCTTTTTGACCGTTCAAGCTATGGTTTGGGAGTTTCTTGAAAAACAACATTTTTAAAAGCCACCCAGTGCCATCCTAAAGAACATCGTCCCGAACAGATCATTCAATATTTATTAATGCATTCCAAACATTCCAAATGCAATCGAACACAAATTGAAACAAATTGGACGTAGATGCAGCGTTTAATGACATAAACGATAAAAAAGCAAAAGTTCCTCCTGTTGTGATCGCGTTACATGAGCTTCAAGCGGTTATATTTTGCCACATGAAGACATGAAGAAATAAACCCACGTTTCAGGTGAAAAGAATGAAAATTTATTTCAAATTTGCCCCGTTTTTCATATGCTGTAGAACTTTGCTACAGAAACAAAACACACATCCGTACCGTTGAGGATCACACGGTAATAAACAACAGAGCAATGGATGTAGGAGCAGCCAGAAGCAGAAATAATAATGCTAATTTACATATGCCTCTCACACCATACCACCACCGTTTGTAGCATAAAGTTGGCAAATCCTTTCGAATCGACCGAATCGCTTAGGTGGTTCCCATAATCCTTCACCTTCAGCAGAACAAAACCATTTCTTCGGAATCCCCAACGGTATGAGATAATCATGTAGTACAACAACATAACCATCATGTTCATGGATGCTCCCGTGCTCATGCTGCCGGTGATGATGATGATGATGATTCCGCCGATCATACCGGTGTACCGATGCTGATGTAGCTGCTTTATGGTACGTGTATGGTTCGTGTTTTTTTGCCAGCTTTGTTTCTTTTCCGAGTTTTTATTCAACGAAACGCGACAAGACAAAAAAAGCGTTCGGTAACGAACGATCCACATCCCCGTGCAACTGGGGAAGGGATGGAACAAAACAGCAAAAAAAAAGGAAAACTCTCTCAATTCCGGTACAGAGCAGTGCACGAGAGAAAAAAAAAATGCAAACACAGAAACTACGAAGAAAAATCCTGCATGTACGTTTAGCGCATTTTTCTGCACCCATTCCACATGTGCAGGATCCGTTCGCCCGCTGGCAAGTGCTAGCCGATGGTGAGTGAGAATGATACACCGATAAAGCCATGGGTAGAAACCTTCGGGAAGAAAACACAGGCGACACAAGAAATACAACAAAGGCAGTGAATAAAATAACAAAAATCTACTCCCTGCCTGAAGCCGAGCGGGGTGCATCGACCAGAACAACTAAAACAGAGCAATTGTGCTTTGGTATTCGAATGATACTAAAAGAAAGGGCTGGTTCTTTACACTAAAAAAGAAATCAGAAAAATTCACGTGAAAAATCAAACCGACGCAATGCCGTTGCGGCACCTCTCACCTAATTAGAAGCGTTCAGAAAAACAATGGCGTGCCCCGAGAAACTTATCTATTGTAAGACCTGCTCTATAACGAAACGTATCTAATATGTCGCTACGTCTACGGAAGAAGGATGCTGAGCATGCAAAAGAATAAGGAAGGGTACAAACTGAACTGGAAAAAAATGCTAACACGAAACAAAAGCACCTTTACAGAAGACGCACAGGCAAACCAACCTCGGAAGATCTATGTGTATCGCACAATTTAAAGCACCATGTAATAAATCTCCACCTTTCGAGCCAGCAGCAGCAGCAGCAGCAGTAGCCAGCAATGGAAGCCGCTCCGACCCCAAGCGAAAAGAGTGTACAATTTTTATTTCACACGCCCCCACTCGAAGTTTGGGTGCGCGCGCGGAAGAGTATTACGATTCTTGCATGAAGTCGCATCATGCCGGACGGGGGTAGACCGATATATCTAACGTTAGCTGTGTGCCGGGGCGATTTATACGACGATGTCATTTTCTCGCCTTCTCGCCGTGTGTCGTTCGCCTTACGGTAAACGAATTTCTTACGACGGTGCGCCATTTTATGGCCGTACCTTGCCGGCTTCGCAGCACCACACCATCGTCGGTGTGACACATACAGCAATCAAAAGCCACAGTGCGAGAAGCGAGAAGAGTGCAAAAAAAAAACAAAAACGACTCACCCAAAAGGTGCGAAAAAAGGTGTGTCCCGAGAAAACTGCGGCATGATCCTACTACCCGGGATACACCTCGTCCTGCGAAGTGGCATCCATCCGTCAGGGGTTATCATAAATCATATTTGCCGCCGCACGAAAATCTCCACAATTAAATGAACCCCCGGTCGGTCGGTACGGACGCGGCCAGGTGTTTGTGACCGACCCGTCGTCCTCCGGTAGGAAAGGTGGTACACATAAAAAGCGGATGCACACCTTTCCGACCAGGGATTTTATGCTTATGAGAAGGTGTCCCGTATAAAGCACCGAGTGAAATAAGCGCGCAGGAGGCGATAGGATCAATTTTTTATTTCATCCTCTGCCTTCTTCCAGAACCAAGCCACCAGACCAGACGCATCCATCGCAGGACCATATTTTGTGTGCCCCGCTTGCCTTTTGATCGCCTGGCAAACGCAGACACACAAACACACACACACACACTTACACAAAAAGATTTGGAAAATTATGCTAATTTTTATTGGATTTTATTTTCCAACCGGTCTGGTCTATCGGCAAATGCGTTATTCTTGCATTCTTTCCCCTGCATGTCCTTTTCCATTTTGTCTGTAAATATGCGAGAAGCGTCTGTTCCGGCAAGTCAAATTTACTCGCAGACAATTGGACGGCATAAAGAAGAATGCGAGATTAATGCAAGCAAAAGTTGGTAGGAGTTTTTTTGTGTGTTTAATGTTCGTTCCTGTCATAGTTCATGCACTGACGAACTTGTCGAAATTAAAAGAGGTAGTAAGAAAATGTGTGTGTGTGCGGAACCACTTTGATGAGACTAACTGAAATGTTCGATACTAAAAGAAGGTTAAAACGGCAATGAACAGGCTTTGGAGTTCGCTTAAAAAAAAACCTACACGAAGCAAAATTTTTGTGCCCTCACTTCGAGAGTAGTTTCCTCTGATTTATAAAAGTGTACGATCGTGGAAGTCAAATTCAATTTGAATGAAATGATAACCACAAAAATACCATGTAATAAAAATAATTTTTTAAAAAGAGATTATGTAAATGCACCAATTGTTGCCCAAATCTTCTCCAAAGAAGATTTTTTGTGATCAACAATCATTAATTCGTCTAGCTGCAATCGCCCTACTGCTCATCGGTGCTATCCCCATTCTGAATGTGCACATTGGCCGCCAAACAAACAAATCTCGCCCGATCGGGGGTGCCCACTTTCTCCAAAGAAACCAATACAACCCCAAATAGCACGCAGGAACCCTTTTGCCGTACCACAACGCAACCCAACAACAGGTTCTCGACGTGTGTGTGTGTGTGCGTGGCGCGGTGAGTTTGCGTCTCGTTAATATTCCGGTGTGATCCGGCGGATGCCATACTCGTGAAAAGTAGCAGTACCGTGCGCACATACTAAATTAACTGTACTTCACGCGGGTGGACGGGCCGCGTACTTGGCGGGAGTACTCGACCGCGGCACGCCATCGCGGCCACGAACGATTTGCGAACGTTCCCCACCGCTACACACCAGCGGAAACTTTCGCGTGGCGCGCCATCGGTGGTGGCTCGATGACAACTTTGGACATCGTAAACATACTTTCCTATCCTAGGATCGGCCGAAGCATCGACCGAAGTCGTCTGAACCATTTTGTGCGTGCGTGGGAAGACGTGGTGTTCGGGATGGATTGGATACGCCGCGCCGCGGTACCTGGGACGTGGTGGAGGCCGGTTGTACTATTATGTCGTACGTGTTGACATAGAATTCGTGCCGTGCCGGTCACTTCACGCAATCTACCATCGTCGCCGTGTCTCTGTCCTCGATTCGCGGGCGCGCGCGCGCGACTTTTGGGTGAGAGCCGGCAGGCAGGCGATCCCAGACCCTCGACACATTCCCGGGCTTAGGTGGAAGCAGCCGCGCAGAAGCAGCAGATTCGCGTGCCACCACAAACCGTGCACAATGTGTCAACACTTGGGGCATTGCCTCTTCCGCCCGGTGTCGACTCGGGTTTGAAATTGAATCCGGTGCTGCGGTGGTTTGGATGTAAACCCGAGCGCGGACCGGGCGATTGAACCGGGCGGCACTGCGTCCGGGGGCAAGTCGCATCCGAAACAGCTGCAATGATGAAGGGTGAGGATGCAGTCGCAATTTGCATACACCTTCCCGTCGTCGTTCAGACACTTCATGGAGTTATTATTCCATTAGGGAGTTATTGTGCCCGGCTGGTACGAGCATCCGCGCAGTTCGCGTTCTGGAGCATCGGAGGAGAGCATGTCAATGCGGGATGAGATGTGACGACCGTTCTTGGATCAAAGGCCGTACGAGTGTTCGCATTCACTTCATTAGCCTCCGGGGGATGGTAAGACAGGACGGTAGAATAACACAGCACGCATGTGGAATTTGCGATAGTTCGAATGGGTTATTGAGGGCAGGGAAATGGCTCGCGCGACATGACAGGTTTCTAGAGTTCCATAAATATTGCTGGAACAGATTTGTTCCTTCCCTCGTGTCGTGTTTTCTTCTCCAGCCGACTCTCGAGCTGTTTGTTGCCGTCGAGGTGTAGTCGTTCGAATATTTATACGATCGACTGCAGTTAATAAATCTCTTCCTCTGCCGGTGGAAGACCTAGCCGTGTGTCAAAAGCGCAACACAACCGGCCAACCGATTCTAGCCCATTTGGAAATTTTTACGTGCCACGAAAACTACCACCCTCCTGTACGATCACCGGGGTGCAGAAGACAGGCCCACGGTACGAAGAAAAACGAGCAAAATTGGACCGCGGGCTGAGTCGGATCGCTCCGCATACACACACTCGGGGTTGCGCGCGCGTCTCGAACGCTCAGTAGAGGAGAAAAATGCTTTATTGTCTACCATTGGCACTAATTATCCCATCGCCAGAGCAGCGCGCAGCAGCGCCAGTGGATGAAACAAAGTGTGAATGAGCGACGGAAGATGGAGGGTGGACGAACAGCAGGGCAGCAAGCCAAAGCAAAGCTGCATGCGGTGAGCTGTTGGCGAGCAGAAACGCACATACACACACACACACACACACACACACACACACACTCATACACATGACGTATCCCCCCTAGTGGGGGGCGCCTGCAAGCGCGAACAATGCGCTCGGCGTCTCCGAATGTGCGCAGCAACCCCGTGTGTGTTTGGTGGCCATTTTGGAAAGGAATTTGTTTGGCACGGTGCGTGTGTGTGTTTTTTTTCTCATCGTTTTGCTCATTTTATCCTTGTTATCCTACCCTTGCAGCCAACGAGCAACACTACCAGCAGAGTAGGTAACTTTAATCGGGCACAGTAAAGGACGATTTGCGTTTTGTTTGGTGTATGTGTTTTTTTTATTCATCTCCTTTTTTCTCCTTTGTTTTAGGCGAAGGGGACGGTATTTCCGATGCAACAGAGAGACCGCCTGCCTGGTCGTTTGCATGCTGTGCGTTTGTGCTTGATAAACCCTTCCACGCGTAGACACACGCATGCAGCGGTGGTACTCAACGGTGGTGGTGTGTAGCAGAAAACTTATTGCGCTGTTATGGTTGCTGCTGTTTGATTTGTTTCGGCGAGGGCCACTATTCAACGGTGGCTCCCACGCCTAAACAGAGCGTGAGGCATTTTGGGATGGTTTAAATTAAATTTTAAAAAAGGCTATCCATTGGAAGGCAACCAGCGGGAACGATCGAACGGATGCAGTAGATAAATCAGAACGCGAATGTTTAAAGGATATGCGCAAAAAATTTTATAATGAGCACTAATATAACCCTGAGAATGAGTATGAATTTTAAGCATTCGATTGATATTGATATTGAAGTCAAATTTTGCAGAGTTCAAATTCCAAAAATTACTTTTAAGTTACGGTTAATAGAAAATGTGTCATAAACTGTTTCGTACATGGACATGTACAAAACAAAATCTATAGTTAAATATTTTAAATATAAAGATTATAATAGTAATCCATTAACCACATGTTTAATGAAGAAATGGGTGAATCTAATATTAGATAAATATCATCATTAAATCTATTATTAAATTAAATCTATACTGGAATTGATGCATACTGAAACAGTACAGACTTTAAAAGTTGCAATTTTGTGATACGAAAAGTCTTCAACAACATTTTAAGGGCTGGCAGTGAAACATTTCGGTTTTATTCAAAAATCGATTTTCAAAATTCTCAATCCAAACACATGTGATCAAATACTGTTGGCTTCTAATTGCAATTCCACAAATTGCTTCATATTAAAAAATGGGCAAATTCTGTACAAAGAAGCATTGCTTAGGTGAGTAACGTTCTTCACTGAGTCATTAATTTTTAACCCATACTCTTTTTCCCTCTCTTTCAAAAGTTCTCCATACCCTTAGCGTATTGAGTGTGGCAGGTTTCCACCGGCGGTAGGTAGAAATTGATACAAAAAATGTACTCCGCAGTAATTTATGCACCGCGCATCAGTACAGACGCATTTTGCATTCTGTTTCTTTGAATTATGATTTATGACCGTCCTGTGCGTGCAGCGAGTACAGCGAACCGAAGCTAGAACATTGTCGTTGCACTTTTCACCAGATGCAAATTAACGTGCAACCAAGGTGCAAAGCAGCGCAATAACACCCAATTGCAGGTACTAATTGTTCGTTGGACAGTTTGTGCATTGATGTCACATGCTTGTTATGTTAATACAACTGTTATCCGTTTGGCGAGCAGCTTTGAAAAAGCACAAAATCTGGTGCAATTTGTTTTAGTTTACTATATCTGGTTACAGGTCCTAGGACATTTTTTTTCTTATTTAGCTCTATCGTGACGTCGTTGTGTCAAAAATGTAAACCCATTTTCCTATGCAATCACCACCCACCCACGCACACACAGACAGGAATGCACCTTCGTTTGAGTGCTTCTCTGGCGGAGGGTTTTTGGCTTCCTTTTGTGTTGCTCTCTACTCATACACACCCGCACACATGACAGTTCCTCATGGGGGACGAGCTGTACGAGACACGGGCATAACATTATTCATCAAACGAGTAACAAGGAACGAACAGGGGAAAGACACACTCTAGGGATGCTTGTAATAAGATGACACACACGCTCCTCGAACCGGCGCATACGAGTGGAAAGCACTCAGCAGCAGCATTCCCTTCCTTTGCCACGGTCAGCATTATTCGATGCTTCGACATCCGTCACCTTTTACCAACCGCTTGCTTTCCTCCACGTTCGAAAGGTGCTCCACGCGGGAACGGAATCGAGCGGCGAGAGGGAAGAAAATAGAAGCTCTGTCTTGCTCTGTTTCGCAATGCATCACGAAGTATTTGGAAAATGGCCGCCAGAAAAGACGGCTATGGAATGTTTTTTTGTGTTATCCTCTCTTTCTCTCCCCCCTCGCTGTTAGGGGTTTGAGTTTTCTCGACACGTCAAACCTACCCGTCAGCCACCGCATGTCAGGACATCGGTCTGGGTTCAGTTGGTTGGTGCCGACCGCTTACGGAACTGCAATCGTGAAGCGAACGAGTCTAGTAGCAGAGGGCTAGTTGGGTTTTGCTCGATGCGTCCACCACAGACAGACGCGTCGAGCGTCCTTTTTGCCCTTCGGTGTCATCAGCGTGCCCGCCGCCTTTGGGGAGGGATATGGTTGTATTTTTTTTCGCCGATCTTGATTGGCCTCATCATCATCATCATCATCCGTAGCCGTCTTTCTAGTTGTTGTTTTATCCATCACCCGGTGGTGGTACCTTCCACCGTCTCTCATTCATCTCTTGTGCGCTCACCACATCCTCGTAGTCCTCGGAAGTGGGAAAACTCGGAAAACCGACATCGAATTGATGAATAAAAGCGACGTCAAATGCGAAAAAAAACCGGAGCGGATATAAAGAGGGGATGATATGAAGTGCTGCGCATACATTTTGTATGTAGCCCATCATCCCTAGAGCACATGCCCTTCTCGGAGGAGGATGTGTGTTCCTCGCGGTGTCCTGTGCGGCAAACGTAACAAGCACGCACAAACGCGCACACACACATACAGCCTTGCGCGGAGATGGGCGAAGGAAAAGAGCATCGTAGGCGGGTGTGGCCAGGACGAAGGGACACGAAGCGAGGGTGCAAAAATGGTTTGGCGGCTGCTAAAACAAGCAAACCACCCGTAACGCATATCGTAAAAGTAAGTGAAAAGGAGTCCCCAGAGTGTCGATTTCTTGCCCGAGACAAAAGCGACCACACACGGCCACACACAACAACGCACAAACCGGCCACCAGGGTGCGCTGCGGTAAGGAGTAAAGCTGTAAGATAAAAAGCAATAGTTCACCCTCGAGTAGCGATGGTTGGGGGACCCATTTTTCGTAGGTGTTTGGATTATTTGGGATAATCTTATTACGTGCGGAGAACAAAACAAAAAAGGAGCCGCCACGTTGATGAGGATGAAGCGAGAAGAACATCTTTCATCTCCTCGTACAAAATTGAGGGCGGTTTTTGCTATCGCTGTTACCAACGGTAGAAAAAGTAGGCTGCACAGAGGTTGAAGTTGTATGTTATGAAAGGTTTTTCACCTTTAAAACCTTTTAAGATCGATGATGCATGCAAACTTTCGGCAATTATTGCTGAATTATTGCTTCCTATTGCGCTCAGGCCCCTAGCACCATGCCCGATTTTGGAAAGTGAGTTTTCGATAATATTCGTCAGAAACCAAGAGAATAATGAAAACGAACACTAAAATAAAATTGATTACCCATTAAAATTATTAAAACTGATTACTCAGTCTTAAAATCCCAACAAATTTATAAATGAAACAATGCTGGGTTAAAACCGTTAAAAAAACGTGTATCAATAATTCGCAATTGAATTAAACAATCTCTTGATGGTTAAGTCAGATGTTTTTTCCAAGGCTTCAAACGATTGCTCAGAATGTAGCTTTATATGTTTCAAATCGGTTCAACATAAAACAGCGATCATTTAGGTGTTTCGCAGCACTTGTGAACAGAAGTTCCATTACTGACTATAAATATGTAAAGAGCATTTAGGAACACACAGTTTTCCTAAAGCATTAACCCAATGTAGGGCAAACCTACTGCAATACGATCTTATTAGCCTGTTTGGCGGACTAAAGCTAAATAAAGAAATAAGTAACAAGAAAGAAACAAGTTTGTTCTTACTATTTTTCACTTTAACCAATATCCTTCTATTTACTGCCAAAAGGCAAAATTGGCTTACCTGGAAGGAGAAGAAAACAATAAAAATTATTATAAAAAATACTGTAGACCAAAGTAGCATAACATTCAAACTTCTACTAATTTCTATATAATTCTTACACAACTAAATAACAATTTTGTCCGGACCCTTTAGCGAAAAGCGACAAAAACAAAACCACAACGAAAGGAACTGCCGATAGTTTAATCGCGCGCAACAAGATTAATGCAGAGTAAATATTATTGTTTATTTTGGCTGCTCACTCCCGGGTACGCCCTTTCAGCTCTCACACACAGGCACACACACACACACACGCGCGCGTTGTTCCTGCTAGCTACCGCGTCCTTTCTGCGCCAGCCTTCCACATCCACCGCAGAGGTTCATTCATACACTACGACAAACCGCCAAAGTTCGGAAGCGTAAACTAAATAAAATCATTCGAGAGAACTTCATCTCCCACCACCACGGCGAAAGGCGGAAGGAAAGATGGAGTTGGAGAGGATGGAGGGTGGATGGCTCGACACAGTGGACTGATTTGGTGTGCACATTTATTCACACAAAGGACCCGCCGTCACAGGACACGTCAGCGCGAGACGGCGGTGGAGAAAACGGAGAGGGAGCAATAAAAATATCACAATTCTGACGTAGATTTGTGTACACACGTAAATATCTGTCAACCGTGCGCTCGAGTGGGGGTGCTGGGTGGGATGTGGATGGTGCAGATGAAGCGAACGGAGCGCAAACGACGCATCGTTCAACGTTTGATTAAATATTGATTTTGACAATTGCTGTTTGAAAAGGCTGCCGTCGATTGGCGTCCCATCGTGCTACTTCTTTCTCCCCCTTCCGTTGTGCATTCGTTGAGCCCAATGACATTATCACCAGCGGGCGCGAGGGCACCAACCACCGTAGGTGAATATCCGTTTAAAAGGCAGACCAAGAGAGGGCCAATAAGG
>JXXA01009006.1:0-15496 GCA_000956255.1 Anopheles punctulatus | reverse complement strand
TTTAGTTTTTGCTCATAATATGAGATAAATACAATTGTTTAAATGATTAAAAACGATACAAAATAATATTGAAAATAAAATACTCTCTTGAACAGAGTAGGCAATCTTCAAATAGTTATTTTTTCTGTAAAAGTACACAATACAGCCAAGGATAAGAAATTTAATCTAAACAATATGGGTTCGAGAGAACTGTGATAAATAGTGACGGTGACTACAATAGATATAAGCTTTTCGTTCAAGATATCGTCTCATCGTAGACATATCTGCAGTTTGTAAATATGTGATAAGCGGTGTATAAGCATTCAAATACGTTTTAGCTGTCGTCATGTTTGTGTGTGTGTATATCATAAGCGCAGTTTTTCTGCACTGAAATTTCTCCTATCGCAACAAACACTAACAGTAATGTAAATGTTCCAACATTTATAACCACCACTATCATCACGTGCTCGTTCTCAACGCAACTTTTGTTCGGTTCCTTCCTGTTTTTTTTTCCTTCATCATAATACCGCATCGAGGGATTTCACTACCTTTCCTTGTGGGTAATGTAGAGTCCTCTCTTTCAACAACGAATAAGACACACGGATAGTTAATGCGTTTCAGTAGTGTGTACGTTCGCACGCGCAAACATCCAGATGGAACACTGCCTTACATCATTTTTACAGATACAAGTTGCTTTGATAAATGTGTGTGTGTTTTTTTTTGTATATCTCTGTTCCTATGGGTACTATTACTCGCGACTTCGTGTAGTTGATTATGCAACGTTTTTTTTGTAAATAGACACATTGGTTAGTGGTTTTGTTTGTGAGCCGAGATTGTGTGTTGCTTTGCAGACAGCAATCAGAAGGAATAAACTTCACTGTGTGGTTTGCTACAGTTTGGCGTCGGACGTAGTTATATTATATGTTTTCGATATTTTTTGTATTTTTTCGATTACTAATAGTTTACTAATCTCGGTTTTTTAGTCATGTTATTCAATCTTATCCCGGTTCCTCGCTAATTATTGTCATAACACGTTCCGCTCTCTTTGCCATCCTTGCCGGGATGTCGCTGAAGAAGGGATGATCAAACATGAACTGGAAGATTCGCGTTCCTGTAAGATTGGGTCACCGTTTGGCCTGTACAGTATGAGTGCGTTGCGTTTGCTGCAGCGGAAATCGAGTGACCGATAAAATGAAAAACAAAACCAACGAACGTTGGGCAGCCAGCCCCATCGTTGTATGCTTGCAATCGTTTCTAATTGACGTCTAAAAGGCCGGATACATCTGTGCCGTTCCTTGGTTGGTTTACTAGCATTTTTTGCAGCACGGCGCAGCGATTCGATTTTGTAGCATTTAAGGTACGAAAGGCAATTCAACAACGGGGATACAATTTGTGAAAATTGGTTTGTGATGTTTTCATTTTTTTTATAATGTAGCGGATAAGTGATGTGTGTTTGTGTTGAGGTAAGATTGCATTGAATTTAAACCGGAGTTCATTTTACTTGATGTGCTGTTTAGCATTCGATGTGATAAAACCCAAAATCTTGAACTGAAATGCAAGTGTGAACGAATGACAAAAAGAAAACAAAACCACAATCAGAAAAATAGTATATTTCCTTCCTAGCGCATAATTCTCTTCCCGGAAGAAAATTTGTCTTCTGCTATACAGACCAGAAGTAAACAAAAAAAAAAGAAAACAAAAAGCTTTAACATTCTCCAATATTGTTTTTGAAGCGCACCTACTAGCGCACCTATAACACAGATCTCGAGGCGTGAATGATGGGTACGGCAATGGTGTTTCGGTGCCATGAGCCGCACCCACAACAATCGTGCCCCAAACTTAGAACCTACAATTAACGTCATTTAGCGAACAAAAACCCTAAGCTTAGAACAATCTTGGCTTTAAGGTAAAAATGTAGGACGCAAAGGAGTGTGTGGATCCTTCCTGTTCCTTGTAATACGATAACCATTTCCGTGCCAGTGTTCGTTACCGATTTAGGAGAGAAAGAATAGAATAAATTAACTCGATCAAGCCATCTCCGCGCTGCCACTTTCCTCTCATAAAAGACCCGTCCGTGTGCTTCGGCTAATCCTAAAACAAATAATTTGTATAATATATCAAGCATCACACTCACTCACACACACGCGTATTGGACACACCATTTGATGGGTGAGCTGCTGGCATCAGTTTCTTATGACATGGGTGGATTTCGATTCCAATATGATTATGTTGCTGTCATTTGTGTAGTTTTTGCTGCTTTGTGTAGTGTTTTCCCCATTCCCGGTTTCGATATAGTTGATCTGTATCCTTCAAATGCATTCCTCGCTCTTCTCCGAAGCAAAACACCAGACAGCGGGCGGGGCGATGACGACGTATCGAAACTACGATCGACTGCTGGCTTGAAAACAGTTTTATGTTTTGATGAACTATAAAATATTCTGAACGTGTATGTGTGCGTGTGTACACGTATTTTATATGCACAGGAATGGCGAAATCGGAGCGTGTGATTCAACTCCGTCAGCTTTCTGGAGTTAGTTTGATAATATGCTTCCGGTTTGTCGTCACCGCCACGCTATCACTATTATTACAAGTGTTTCGCTCTTTTTTTCTTGCTAAAACAGCCTATAAACCCCCTCCCCCTTCCCCTCACTTCTCTTCTTCGTGCTCTACCGGACTAACAAAAGATACACAGCAACGCTGTACAGTACAAATGGTACCTGGTATCGTCCTGAAACATCATTATATCGTGTGTAATTTGTTCCTTTTGCTCTATTACACCGGATGGATTGTGCGCGTTTTCATGCCTTATTGAAAGGCATATTTGGACTTTTGTGTACTAGCGTGCCTAACAACTTTCCTCATCCTGTGAGAAGAGCCTTCGAGGCGTAGCGAAATAAAAAAAATATTTAAATCATAATAAATATTCGTTCCCCTGTCTGCCATTGGGCTTGCTTGTGGTTCCTAAACAGCATTATTCTTAATAACATCCATTTAAGCATTAACAGCAATCGGCGATCGGGTGGTATCGATGACACCGCCCGGACCGGGCAGAGCGCTCGGTTTGCCAATGAGATAGGTGTCGATCTGGCGGGCAGCCTGCCGTCCCTCCGTGATGGCCCACACGACGAGCGATTGGCCCCGGCGACAATCGCCGGCAGCAAACACCTTCGGGTTAGCCGTTCCGTATGTCCCAACGGTGGTCTTGATGTTACCCCGTCCATCCAGCTCCAGGTCTGTAAGGAAATGAAACGAGCAACGTGTTGGAAAATGTGTTAGAAAAACTAGTATTTTTGTGTCACTACACCACAACCACTTACTCATCTCGGTAGGTGCTTGCTTTTCCGGGCCGAGGAAGCCCATGGCCAGCAGGATCAGGTCGGCCGGATAGTACTTCTCCGATCCAGGCACCTCCTTCATGCTCCACTGGCCAGTGGGTGTTTTTGTCCACTCAACCTGCACCGTATTCACGCCCTTGATGTTACCGTTGCCGTCGCTCACGAACTCCTTCGTAGTGGTGGAATACTGGCGCGGATCCTTGCCCCACTTGACGCGTACCTCTTCGTGACCATAGTCGACGCTGTACGGAAAATGGGTTGATAGTAAATAGATTTTAATAGCTCGAAAAGTTACTAGCCTAATGTCTAGTATTTGGTACTCACCGGAAAATGCGTGGCCACTGCGGCCATGGGTTGTCCTGGGCGCGCTTTTCCGACGGGATCGGCAAAATTTCGAATGTCGTGATCGACTTCGCGCCCTGCCGGAGCGAGGTCGCGATACAATCGCACCCGGTATCACCGCCACCGATCACGATCACGTCCTTACCCTCGGCCGAAATCCAATCCGGTCGCGTACCGTTCAGCTTCTTCTGGCTCGCCTCCAGGAACTCCATCGCAAAGTGGATGCCCTTCAGGTCGCGGTTCGGTAGGTTCAGATCGCGCGGCCAGGTAGCGCCGGTCGTGAACAGGACCGCATCGTACTCCTGCTCCAGCTGCGAGCCCATCACATCGCGCCCAATGTGCACATTGCACCGGAACTCGATGCCTTCCGCCACCATCAAATCGAGCCGCCGCTGTACGACCTCCTTCGAGAGCTTCATCGTCGGGATACCGTACTGCAGCAGCCCGCCGGGACGATTGTTACGCTCGAACACCGTCACCAGATGGCCAGCCTTGTTGAGCTGCTGGGCCGCCGCCAAACCGGCCGGTCCGGAGCCGACGATCGCAACGCGCTTACCGGTGCGCACCCGCGGCACCTGCGGCGTAATCCAACCCTGCTCGAACGCGTGGTCGATGATCGTACACTCGATGTTCTTGATCGTAACGGCCGGCTCGGAGATGCCGAGCACGCAGGCGCCTTCGCACGGTGCCGGACAGACTCGTCCCGTAAACTCCGGGAAGTTGTTCGTCTGCAGCAGCTGGTTGAGCGCTTCGCGCCAGTTCCCGTTGAAGACGAGATCGTTCCACTTCGGGATGATGTTACCGAGCGGGCAGCCGTGCGAGTTCGACTGACAGAACGGTACGCCACACTCCATGCAGCGGGCCGCCTGCACCTTTAGGTTGGAGCGCACATGCGGGAAGTTGAACACCTCCTTCCAGTCCTGCTGCCGGTCGGCTGCGTTCCGGTAGACGGCCGTTTCGCGCTTGTACTTGATGAAACCGCGCGTTTTGTCCAGCACCTGATCGAGCTTTTTCTTCGCCAGCTGACCGTCCTGGATCGACTCTTCGATGTCTTTCACCTGCGGTTCCTTCTTCGCGTGCCCGTTGGCGGTCACAGCCTTGGCCGCGGAGCTCTTCTCCTTCAGTTCCTTCAGCGCCTTCTGGTACTCGTACGGGAATACCTTCACGAACTGCTGGCACGGTTCCGGCCACTTTGACAGCAGCTCCTTCGCCACCTCCGAACCCGTCTCGTTGACGAACTCCTGCAGCAGATCCTTCACCGTCTGTCGGTCTTCGTCCAGCTCGAGTCCGAGCAGCTCCACCATGCCCGGGTTTACCTTGGAGCGGAAGGTTCCATCCACGTCCAGCACGTACGCAATACCGCCCGACATACCGGCGGCAAAGTTACGTCCAGTCAGCCCCAGAATCACCACCATTCCACCCGTCATGTACTCGCAACCGTGGTCACCGACTCCCTCCACCACTGCAGTTACACCCGAGTTACGCACGCAGAACCGTTCGGCCGCAATACCGCGGAAGAACGCACGCCCGGCGGTCGCACCGTACAGACACACGTTGCCGACGATCACGTTCAGATGCGACTCGAACGTGCTGCCCTCTGGCGGGCGGATCACGATCGTACCGCCGGAAAGACTCTTGCCAACGTAATCGTTCGCATCCCCCTGCAGTGTCATCTTTACGCCCTTCACCAGGAACGCACCGAAACTCTGCCCAGCCGATCCGGTCAGATTGATGTTGATCGAGCGCCCTTCCGGCAGACCCGCATCACCGTAGCGCCGCGCGATCTCGTAGCTAAGCGTGCTGGAGAATGCACGCTCCTCGTTGTTGATACGCATGTCGATCGTCAGATGCGACTCGCCGCCCTCGATCACGCCCATCGCCCGCTTTATCAGCTCGTTATCGGCACGTTTCTCCAGCACAAAGTCTTGGCGGAGCGAACCGCCGACGATGTTCGTGCCCGGGCGCAAATCGAGCGCACTCTTCAGCAGCATCTGCAGATCGAGCAGCGACGCCTTGTGCGAGACGGTTTCGCGTACCTTCAGCAGATCGGTGCGGCCAATCAGTTCCTGGAACCGGCGCAGCCCAAGGTTGGCCATAATTTCACGGATCTCCTCCGCCAGCATGAAGAAGTAGTTGATGACGTGCTCTGGTTTACCGGCAAATTTGGCGCGCAGCACGGGGTCTTGGGTGGCGATACCGACCGGGCAGGTGTTCAGGTGACACTTACGCATCATCGTACAGCCCATCACGATCAGCGGTGCGGTACTGAAGCCGAACTCATCCGCACCGAGCAGTGCGGCGACAACGACGTCGAATCCGGTACGCAGCTGGCCGTCGGCTTGGACGACCACTCTGGGGAAGTGACGGGGTGGGAAAAATAAAGCAAGTGTTACTAAAACTATACTACCAGCAAATGTTCCAAAACACAAACTATAAGCTATTGACTGAGTTGTTTACATTTTGAGAAACGAACCCGCTACCTTGTAAACGGAAAGAACGTAGTGAGAAGTATTCAATTTAGTAAACAACGTCAACGTTCCTACGGTTCGAAGCTTGTGGCAAAAGATTCAATCGCAAATTACCTCGAACGAAGATCGTTCAGGACGAGCACCTGATGCGTTTCGGCAATTCCGAGCTCCCACGGCAAACCGGCCGATTTGATGCCGGTCCAGCTGCTGGCACCGGTACCACCGTCATGGCCCGAGATGACGATATGCTCCGCCTTACCCTTCGCCACACCGGACGCCACCACGCCAACGCCCACCTCCGACACGAGCTTCACGCTAATGCGCGCCTTCGGATTCGCACACTTCAGATCGTAGATCAACTCCGCCAGATCCTCGATCGAGTAGATATCGTGATGCGGCGGGGGTGAGATTAAACCCACGCCCGGCACCGAGTGACGCGTGTCGGCGATGTCCTGCGATACCTTGTACCCTGGGAGTTCACCACCCTCGCCCGGTTTGGCGCCCTGCGCCATCTTAATCTGCAGATCATCCGCGTTCGCGACGTACGCCGCCGTCACACCGAACCGACCGGACGCCACCTGCTTGATGGCCGACCGGCGGTTGTGTTCAGGGTCCTGGTTCATGTATCGATCCGCATTCTCGCCACCCTCGCCCGTATTGCTCTTGCCACCGATACGGTTCATCGAGATGGCGAGCGTGCTGTGCGCTTCGAGCGAAATACTACCGAAGCTCATGGCTCCGGTCGCAAAACGCTTCACGATCTCACTTGCCGGCTCCACCTCCGACAGCTCGACCCGCGGACGCCCCTTCACGAACTCGAGCTGACCTCGCAGCGTGCACAGCTGCACACTGCGCATGGTCGTATCGCGGAACGTTGCGTAAGCGCCCTTGTTCTCGTTAACGGCCGCTTCCTGCAGGGCGGCAATCGCACCGGGCTCGTTGATGTGACCCTCGCCGCCCGCACGCCAATGGAACTGACCCGGATTGCGAAGAATCTTCGCATCGGCGTGGTTCGTGCCGTGCACCAGCTCGTGCCGCTCGAGACCTTCGCGTGCCAGCACCTCCAGCGTTACGCCACCGATGCGCGATTGCGTGCCGCGGAAGCACAGATCGATCACGTCCGCGCCCATACCGACGGCCTCGAAGATCTGCGCACTCTTGTACGACTGCAGCGTCGAAATGCCCATCTTGGCCATCACCTTCAGGATGCCCGTCTCAACGGCCGTCGCGTAGGCGCGATAGATCGCGTCATCCGTGAGCGACGGATCCAGCACGCACTCGTCGCGCAGGGCACCGGCCATCTCGAACACGAGATACGGACAGATGGCATCCGCACCGTACCCGAGCAGCACGCAGATGTGGTGCACTTCGCGCGCTTCCGCCGTCTCCACGATCAGGCCAACCTTCATGCGCTGGCGCGTCTCAATCAAGTGGTGATGTACCGCACCGAGCGCGAGCAGCGACGAGATGGGGGCCCGATCCGCACTTGCCGCACGATCCGACAGCACCAGCAGTTGGTATCCGTTCTTGGCGGCCGTGTGCGCCTCGGCACAAACGCGTCGCAACCCGTCTATGTAACCCGGTGGACCCTCGTTCGCTGGGAATGTAATATCGAGAACCTTAGTTTTCCATCCGCGATGCTGGTTCCGTTTCAGAACGTCAGCGTCCGGAATGCTTAGGATCGGATTATCCAACCAGATGCGATGTACCTGCGAGGGCGAGGCCACCAGTAGGTTAGCCTCCGGCCCGATTGGGCACTGCAGCGACATGATGATTTTCTCACTAAGGACAGAAAGCGGAAAACGACCGTTAGAGAACAGCAAAGGTTGGATTACCTTGGAAGCCAAACTCTTAGCTGTCTTACCGGAATGGATCAATCGGTGGGTTGGTGACCTGCGCAAACAGCTGCTTGAAATACTCATACGGCAGCGGCTGGAAGGCCGACAGACAGGCGAGCGGTGCATCGTTACCCATCGAACCGAGCGCTTCCTTCTTGTTCTTGATCATCGGCAGCAGCAGCATGTGGATCGTTTCCGTGGTGTAGCCGTACAGCTGAAGACGTGGATCCAGAACGCCTTTCTGCTCGGACATCTGATTGTCGCCGTTCGACACGGCCACGACGGTGCCATTGGTGCCGGCTCCTGCCTCACGACGAATGTCTTCCATCGTAATCTAGAAGCAGTGAACGAAACCATTATTAGCAAACGCATTTTCGTTGTGAGCAAATAAAAAAGATAGAAAACAACAAAAGCATCACACTAAACAGAGCAGGTATTAGGGAACCTGGAAAAGAGGTAGTCATTATAAAAAAAACGAAAGGAAGATTGATAAACACACAGTACACAAAACATGAAAGCTAGCATAAGGATGTGTAGAACGTGATAATGCAAAAAAAAAAAACAGATAATACATATGCTAAGAGATGATACGGGAATCTTCTTAAGTGAAAATAAATGCTGCCGGTAACTCAACAATTTACAAGTTGCGGTTCCTACAAGCACTCTTCGTATTACTATAACACCCAAGCGACCAGTCCCCGCATTTGGAAAACAAAAGCACCCAATTGTAAATAAGCGAAAAGCATGAAACAATCGAGCGTCACCCCAGCCGCATTATTGCACACTGAAATGCCACACTTTGGGCAACGATACTGAAGAACTTTATTCCACTTACCATCTATGTGTAGTGTTCATGACCGATGTTGAAGGGGAGTGACGAGTATTTTTGATTTTGTTTTGAACGTTGTGTATAGGATGCATAACGGAAGAGTTGGAGTATCAGGTCGAATACATTTTCATAATTTGGAAACACAATTGACAATTGTTGGAACGCGATAAAAAGTACAGAAGATGAATATTTAACAAAAATATACACGAATAATGTCAATGTACAAAGAAATCGAGAGTCAAAACAAACAAGACCAGACAAATACAATCAAACGGGCAAGATACAAACAAATCACCAATAAGTGTCGGATGGAGCAGAGTATCGTAATATCAAACATAAGTAGATTTTTGGTTTTGTTTGGGGATGAATTGGAATCATTTCGAGCCGTCGAACGGTGAGGAAGAGAGAGAGAGAGAGAAAAAAGAGAAAAGAAAGTAAAGAAAGTGGAGCGATTAGTAAGGGTGCCACAACTGATTTACCGGTCGAGTGAAGGTTATATAGTTAATCGGTTGAAGAAGGCGATACCACGAAACGGCAGACGCGAAACGATGTTCGATAGAAGAAAATTAATGATGGAGAGGAGGTTAGTTGGTGGTTGTAATTGGTAATATTTAAACCGGCCTGGTTAAGCCACCAGCAGCAATAGGCACGGGACATTAGGTTCTACGGTGACATGACATGACGGTGACTTTATAATACTGCTATGAAGTAGAGTGGATGAAGTAATTTCTACACAAAACGTGTGCCCATATGTATTGTGTCCTCATATTGTGTTATATATCCTTCATATCCGTAGCATATCCTTCAGGGCACCATGCACGGTCCTCGTTCTGGTTCTAGCGCCGCTGAAAAGGAAACTACCCTGTAAAGAAAATTATTCACATGCTTATCCTTACCTGTTCCTTCAGCCATTCGCTGTGCGGGCGCGACTTGGCGATTTCCGACTTCAGCTCGATGTCCTGAATCAGCGCCTTTTTCTCCGTGTCCACCAGCAACATACGGCCCGGCTTCAGTCGGCTCTGCATTTGTTTTACACGATACAGTCACGGGTCAGCGGAACAGGAATTTACAGCGTCGTAAAATTTACAGCATCCAACAGTCAAACGAACGCGGATAATTTTGTTCACGGCAACGGATGCAATATTTCATCATTTCATTAAAAGCACATGAATCAAGGTGTATTGTTTAATATCACGCCGCCCCGTCGTTTGACATCGGATGTGCGAAGGCGCGTTGGAATTGAGCGATGAGTAGGACAGAGAGAGATAGAGCGTTTGCGGTGCGATTATCCAGGGAAAAGAATAGGGAAACATTGGTTTGATTAGAAAAGTTGTTGAAGTGATGCGTTTTTTTGTTGCGTCGCTTTTTAGCGAGAACGGTTCTAAATTGCACAAAACAAACGTAAGCAAAATTGCCTCTCATTTTCTCGCGCGCATGATGATGATCCTGACTGAGTGTGTTTTGTATCTTGGGTGAGATGTGGCTGGCGACCCTATAACGAGCGTTTGCAGGTCTTGGTCTGGGATGATCGTGAAACATAGTTCTTGGGGGTTCGTTCCCTAGCGCACTAGAGGCTGTGTTTTTTTTGTATGTATGTATTGCGTTTATATGCGCTCAAACAGGCGGAGATACGGAGGAAGGATAGACACTACCCGATCGCGCCGATCTCTGACGAAACTCTTGGTTAACTTGAATAATAAGAAGAAGAGAAAAAAACATACAAGACGAGAAATGAAAATGCCTTAAGAGCTACGAGGTGAGAAGCATTACCGCTCACTTGTCCCGGCGGAGGCTTTCCCCAACGGATATGGTTTTGTTTTTTGCCACGAGGAAGACTTGGACGATGGACACATTTTCGGTCCTGCCAGAGCCCCGGAACGATCCACCGGTATCCACCGCGAGGGAACACAGAGACGAGCGCGTACCCACAGCCACACCAGTACATCCACCCACATTTTCCACGCACGCACACACGCACGCACAAATCCTCTCTCTCTTTCTCATATAGGTGTTGGCGCATATTTTTAGTACCGATTTAAGACATCTTGTAAAGGCTCTTGCTGCCTGTTTCGTCGTTTGTCACAGAAGTCTACATGGTTGTCTACTATTCGGACAAGCTTTTCCGCTTCAAAGGGTAGCAACCCTCTTTGGTTTCATGTCGGATTTTGCGACGTTCGCATGTCTTTTTCTATTTCTTGATTTTCTGGGTCTCTCGTGGGTGTGATCGATTAACCTTATCCCACATTTGCGTTCAGATTATACATTCCGACGTCAACCGGGCGTGGCTGGGTGGGCAGCCGCATCGTTCATTGCGCGTAATATGAGAGCGATATTTAGACGCGTGTGTGGAGATTGTCTTGGTGGTGGAGATGATGATGGTGGTGGTGGTGGTGGTAGAGGCATTGTTCGATTTGTATTTATGAGAGCATGTTTTAAACGAATCTACAAAAAGAAAAACCGCATAAGTACACAATGATTCTACCTTCAATGTAACGTCTTTGGGATCTACGTCGTAAACGCCGACTTCCGAGGCCATGATGAGCAGATTGTCACGGGTGACGTAGAAGCGGGACGGGCGCAACCCGTTACGATCGAGAATGGCACCGATGTAGCGTCCATCGGTAAACGAAATCAGTGCCGGACCGTCCCACGGTTCCATCACACACGCGGACCAGTGATAGAAGTCACGCTTCTCCTGCGACATAGTGCGATCGTTCTGCCACGCTTCCGGTACCATCGTCATGACAGCCTACCGAAGCACATAAAGAGAGAGAGAGAGAGAGAAAAGAAAATACGTTATTGGATGGCTCATAAAACTAAACAGGGAGGTAATAACGACGCCTCACCTCAGGAAGCGAACGATTTCCGACTTGGGTCAAAAACTCGAGCACACAATCGCACGAACCGGAATCGGAGAGGTTCGGTTCGACGACCGGATAGAGCTTCTTCAGGTCGTCCCCAAACAGCTCGCTCTTCATGACGCCCTCGCGGGCCTTCATGAGGTTAACGTTGCCGCGCAGCGTATTGATTTCCCCGTTGTGGGCCAGCACGCGCAGCGGGTGCGCTCGCTCCCAGGACGGGAATGTGTTCGTGCTGAAGCGCGTGTGCACCAGCGCCAGATAGGTGAGGAAGTCGGGATTCTTCAGATCGACATAGTAATCCCACAGCTGATCGGACGTGAACAGGCCCTTGTACACGATCGTCTTCGGTGACAGCGAGCAGATGTAGAATCGGCGTCCCGGGCGCTGCAGCTCGTGCGTCGCACGCTTGCGCAAGATGAACACCTATCCGGAAAAGAGTTTCAGTTTAGAACAATTGATTGACAGCCGTAGTAATGCAACTTCCACGCAGCGCATGGCACATACCTGCCGCTTAAATGTTTCTTCGTCAACGTCGGCGGTTACAAACACCTGCCTGGACAGTGGCTCACTCTTGCGGGCGACGGCACCGACCGCTGCCTGGTTGGTCGGCACGTTGCGCCAGTAAATTACCTGCAGTCCAAGACTTTCGGCCAGCGAGTTAAACTCCTTCTCTGCCTCATCGTGCGTAGTCTTATCGAGATAGAAGATACCGGTGGCGTAACGGCCAAAGGTGGGAAGTTCAATGCCTTGAGAAGCCCTGGGAAAGAAACATTTGAGACATATCAATTTCAGTTATTCGATATCGGCCGGAACAATAGAAACAATAGCACATATTGAAACAAATATACTGTAATTCTAAACTGCTGTCCTGCTGTGAGACTTATAATCAATAATCGTCAATAAATTCTCTATCCATACACTCAGCGCATGATAACAGAGAATTGATGAAAGGATTTGCTCATTCAAGATTTACTCCCATATTATCGACTCTTGACACTTCTGACGTAGCAGTCACTCTGATGAGTCTTCCAGCTGCTTGCATCATAGTTATCAACCATTCCAACGACGTAGGAATTTGTTATTGATCTGTTTCTGTATTTACAAAAGCATCAGATGGTCAGACTGAATGAACCGTACCACAACAATTGACGCAAACCGTTGGGTGGTCGCAGTCAGTACAGCAATGTTCGTCACACGTCAGATCGACCCCTCAGGACAAGTGCAAGTAGCTTTGTGCACGAACAAGGGCAGACATCTACACACTTGTTCTTCACGGCCAGTGTGCCTTCCTTTGAGTCACGAAAAAACGTAAACCATGTCTCAGAAGATCTGTTATATTTTTTTAAAAATTAAAAGACTACAAAACTATAACTAGAAACCTTTTTTCACCATGTTACGAAACACGATACGATGCCCGCATATTACTGTATAAATTAACTGTTAATTCCCATTTTTGGAGAAATTTAGATAACGGCCAGGTTTTTCTTTTCCCATCGATGCCACGCCAAGCATGCGGGAGGAGCGCGCACGTAATTTTACCCCACTTTCCTGCTTCTGGCACTGATAGTCTCAACCCCCTAAAATTATCAACATAATTAGCCACAATAAAGCCGCAGTTTGTTCGGCGCAGCAGGCGGCGACCTGTTGGACACCGGTTCAGAGCGGTTGAAGAGAACCCGCACGAGCGGCATTTTTCATTCACGATTCGTTTTCCCTTATCATAATCACCTCTTACGACACTGATTGGCGTTTGTTCAGTGTTAAATTCTCTCACAATCTCTCTCTGTCTGTCTCTCTCTCTCTCTCTCTTTCTCATCGACAAGGAAACCCCCCTTGGAGGTTTATCATTTGCACGCCTACAGCGCGTGAACTTGACATCGGAAGCCTTGAATCAGAAAGAACTTCGATCGCTATTTAGGAATGATTCATGCAAGCGATGAACAGCGATGTCTGGCGATCTATTTGCTAAGAATGATTCCGAGGCTGCAACTAGTCATGACAAAAGAAGAAAAAAAAACAACACTATTACTGTTGATCTAAAGTATGCGAAAAAAAAGTAAAGTGTCCCATTTTCGTGGACTTTTCGTGATCTGCTCGTTATCGAACGGTGATCATTATCATCATTATCGGTAGCGATTGGCGGCCCGCTGGAGGAAAGCAGCACGCCTTCTTCGCTATCTTGACAGTCTTGATGATGACATTGAGTTGACCTTCTTACCCTGCCTTTCCTCCCATCGACTGCCGGAGAGCCCGCAATAGTGACAGTGCGATCCGCACGTCGGTACCGAGTGCCTTTGATGGAGAAAACGATAATGAATACCGGTGCTGGGCGTAACACTGGCCTGTTGTTCGTTGCGATAGCCGAGAGTATGCTAATGGACACCGGACGAGAACGTTGTTTCAAGTAATTGTTACCTTCGTACGCACGGATGACAATTGAACGCTGGGAGCACCCCGGAATCCGGCCACAACGGTGCGAACCTGCCACGAGAAGAGCGATCAATTTACGTCCGATGGTGAAATCTTCTCAACAACACTACAAGATCGTCATAATGCGAAATCCTAGTCCCGTCATAATTGGAGCACCCATCGAACCGTAGCACTTGAGTAAGCATTTTGTCCTGTATGCTATAATTTCGTTGTACTCTTGTCACTGATTTATTGCGCATCACGGTATGAGCCAAGCAAATACGGAGAGTTACGTAAAGCAAGAGGTAGGTTGGAAAATTGAGAAGAAAAAAATTCAAGACTAATGACAACACGGCCTTGTCGAGCATAATGAGAAGCAGTGACAAGATGTTTGTCGTCCCAAAAATTACTCCCCGCCACTCTTTACACGAAAGATTTGTCCGCAAAAATTTGACAAATTTTTGAAACAATATCAACCATATCAGCTATGAGATTCAACATTCATTCCCCAACAAGCACGATCACGCCGCCCCTCTCACGACAATCGCGCGTTGCATTTTGCATCCGTTTTACCGTCGAGATCTGCTCCCGGGAGTTTACGCGCCAGCAATGGTACCAAACGATAAGAAGCGAGATTCGCTTTGAGCGACACCGGGGCAATAACAATAAAGAAAAACCGCGACACATCGGGGAAGACGCAAATGCGCGATCACGCGCTGCGAGCGTGATTCTGATTGCTTCCTCGCCCCGCGCATACCGCGGCCGACCCCCTTGCGATTTCACTCTGTCCCTGGCGCTACTACATTCCTGGCGGTGGTGGTACTTGTTGCTGCTGGTGCACCACATTCATAAAGCAGATCCGCCACCCGATTCGTTCTCTCCCCGCGGTCACCGAATTGGTAAACTGTGTTTTTGTGTATTTGTCTGTTGTATTAGTAAAGCACATGGGAACGGGCAGCGGGAACCCTAACCCTGCCCAAACCGCAACCCGAGACTGAGAGAGCGAGAACGAGAGAGACCGAAAACATGGTTCGCATTTGTTCTAAGCGCCATTGGAGTTGGCGGATGATGCTTTCGAGGCGTAGTTGCGTAGTTGCGGTTTGTTGTACATCATCGTGTTCTAGGGAATAACGCTAGAATGGGGAGGATGAAAATAATCTCAAACGCGCGTGTGCAAATGAAACCTCCATTCCGATATCGATTCTCTTTTCGATTAAGCGGCTACGGCCTTCGACCAGTGGCGTGAACCTGAAAAAACTCCACACCGTTTCAACGACAACAGTGCAACATTTGACTAAGATCATGATTTTATTTAGGTTATATTAGCATGGATCGCCTACGCTTTTACTCCAGGGTGGGACAAAGTTAGCAATTTCAAGATTACCGGCAAGTAAATAAATAATCCACAAACACCCGCAGTGGAAATTCACCTTAT